>JAOVVG010000004.1:19358105-19372960 GCA_028566375.1 Leptodoras nelsoni
TGCAAGAAGAATGGCTTAAAATCCCTCTGACCACTGTGCAGGACTTGTATATGTCATTCCCAAGATGAATTGAGGCTGTACTGGCCACAAAAGGAGGCCCTACACCATACTAATAAATTATTGTGGTCTAAAATGGCAGGTGTTTCAGTTTCATTGTCTATCACCTGTATCTTTAAGCTGTCTATGATGGCCACTGATATTTAAGCTGTCCATTTGGGGTCATCCTCTGTATTTTAAATGCAGAGCACCAACGTAAAGAATCTTTTATTAGCAGTTTATTTCATTACTTACTAAATCATAGTTGTCTTTTCATGATCTGAAATTTGCTTAGGAATGAATGAACCCATTTTCCTCCCTGTTTCCATATTTGTCAAGAGAGGAGCCTGTCTGTTCTCTTTACCCTTCCTGTCCCTAGTTCCTGGCTTGTTCCAGTTATCGAACCCTTTCTGAATGCCTAGTCAATAATGGCTAATAATGAAGCTCAGAGTTTGTTAGCGCTGTAGGGGCCGGTGACACTGTATGTCTCGGGTATAACATGTTCCCTGAGCTTTCTGGTAGTGTCCTATATACAAGCCCATACATATGCTAGACAATAGAGGCCGCACAAACCAATTTCTCACCTCGAATTTAAGAGTTAAGGGGAAAAAAGAACCAAGCACACACATACTGGTTGTTAGGAAGTTCAATTTTCTTACATTTTTTCTACTGCAACATTTTTTCGGGAGGCTTTGTCCAGTAACTCCGTCTGAAAGTTGTCTGGTGAATTCCACGTGAATGACAGGTCACATGAAAATCTTAAGGGTGGGGAAAAAAGGACCGTTATAATGACCATGTGCCAGTGACAAGCCATTCTGTTCATACTTTGGTGCTTTTGTGTGTGTGTGTGTGTGTGTGTGTGTGTGTGTGTGTGTGTGACCTACAAAGTTTATGTTCCCAGATTTCATATAAGATATCTTCCTGAAAGCTGAAGTTCACCAAGTTGGATCTGAAGGGTTATTGTCTGAAGGGTTTTGTAGTCATGATATTTAAATAATATCCATTGTGTGTAGTTATAAATCTACAAACATCTCACAAATCAATCTCTGTATTCACTTATCAAGCTCACTTATAGACATTTGCTGTGCAAAGTGCAGTAATTAATATTCTCATGAATCACATAAAGCATGGACATATCACTGAAACATTCAGGTTTTTTTTGGTTTTGTTTTACAAATGGGTGAGGCAGAAATGGTCATATTACATTGTTTTAATAAGTGGAATTAAAGATGAAGATAAACTAATAACGTCCTGCACATTTATTTCATAAGAATACAGAAATACTTATAGAATTATTTAGTAAACAAAAACATGTTAAAGTGCACTGTATGGAGAAAAGTATGTGGACACCTGATTGTCACACCCGTATATGGTTCTTCTCCAAAGCCCCAAAAATTTAAAGCGGTAAATTGGTTAGAATATCTTTATAAGCTGTAACGTTTCAGTTTTCCTTCACTGGAACTAAAAGGCCAAAACGTGTTCTAGCAATCCAGTTTCCACATACTTTTGACCATATAGTGTGTCATAAATCCATTCTAATAAATGTAGGCAGATCGAACAGAAGACCATGGTTATTGTTTGCATGTCATGCCAGCCTGTTGTGTTTATGGAGTCTTGCTGTTTTTTTTTGTTTTTTTTTAAATGAAGCCAGTAAGCAACCGCTTAAAGTCTCACCTGTTCATTTTAAAGCATGTAATTCTGTAACTACGCTGAATGATTAATAAGCACAGTGAAACTAATAAGAAAGCTATGTAGTTACAGAGTGAAGAAAGTAGGTCGAGAGCCACTGACAGAAGCAGAGAGATTAAGGGGTTAAGAACGTAATTAGGTTGACCGACATTTGTCCCATTTTGTAACACTGAATCAGTGTTCGCTGTTGTTTCCATTGGGGAAATGAGGTGGTGGCTGGAGTATAATCATAATCCACTAAGTCCATCTGGACTCCCACCTGCCACATGCTGTGTTTATCATCATAGCCACGCTTGTCTTCTTCAGTCCGTCAGCCACCTGTGTGGAGAGTCTTTGCTCTGTTATTGCCTATTGATGTTGTGACCTGGTCCTGATATTATTGTTATTTAACACAAAATCTACGTCTATATGTCCTTTTCAGTAACAAATAAGGCATGAATTTAATTAGAATGGAGCATTCAGTATGTAGCATTATGATATTGTGATATTGTGATTCTGTATGTCAAGAATAATTCAAGATTAAATTAAGTGCAAACTGATGTAAAAAAAAAAAAAATCCTTAATCTTTAATTAAAATTTCAGTATACTCAAAACCCAGTGCAGTACATAAACATTTTATGATACCATCTGTGTGTTTGTATGTCATGGTTGTTTTCAGATCAGCAGAGCGTGGGTATTTTATCCATCGATTCTGGGAATCCTGCCTTGCCCCTGGCTGAAGAGACCAAGAGAGATAAATTAGTTCTGTCCTACAAATCGTAAACACACTGTTAAAGCTTTTCACTGCTCACCTCAGTAGCTGCACCATGTTCTTTACTATCAGCTATAGCAGCATTAGAGGGGACATTTCTGACTTAATATTTTTAGAGCTATAAAAAGCTCTGTTTATTATTTCAGCAAGACATAACCGCTTTAACCTTAAACATTGGTTTATTTCTCAGCTAGTTGATTTACTATTTTTTTGCATTTATGTTATATATACAGGGTGAGACAAAAGTCTCTTTTATTTCAGAAACAAAAGGGAAAATGACATATCTGAATACCCCAACAAGTAATGGGTGAGGGGGCCTATCTTTTAGGCTGATGTCATAACAATCCCTTTACTGTCCATGACAGCTAATGTGCCATAAGATCTTGGATGAACTCTCTCTTTTTGACCATAACACACAGAGTTCTTGTTTTAAGACTGAGCATGATGCTTGACATGTTTTTGCATCAGTCAGTTTCCGTCTCTTGTTTGGATTGTCTTGAAGCTGAAGTCCCGAGTGGCTGGTTCTGACCACCGTTTCTCCCTCATTGTTCAAGTTGCTTTCTACAAGCTTAGTTTAGACGTGATGTTTGTGTTTACTCTGTAAGCGCCATTCTTCAGCACAAGGAAGCCACCATGTTGGCTGACGTCCAGCACTTTGACCGCTATAATTCTAGTCTGTGTTCTGACCCATAGTAACAGCAGCACAGTACACTGTAATGAACTGTGTGCACTCTTAGTACAGCGAGGACAGTTCATGGCATGTCAGAGACGCATTGTTGCCTTAGAAGAAAGAAACAAAGCTGGCCATAATGAAAGATTCAAAGGCTTATTGTGGAAGCTTTTAAGCCTTATAATTGTAAGGCTTAGATTTCCCAATATTATTAACAGGTTTTTTTTACTCTTTTTCAGAACTGTCATAAATTGTCATATTTTATGGAAATTTTATGGTTATTTTTTAATTATTTCTCATCACCACTTCTACCTCTGTGTGGCATCCATCTGAAATGCATTAGCCTGTTACAGGCTCCATAAGCGTGTTACAGATTTAACAGTATAGATCAGGAAATGAATTTGTAACTTTTTAAATTTTCTGTATATTTCTCAGATTGGTTTCTGACTGTCAGAACAACACACAGAAATGTTTTTAGAAACCCAACTCAGAAAAAAGTTGGGACGGTTTGAAAAATGTGTTTTTCTAAACCTACTTTGACTCATGCCATTGCAGACAGTGTATGAACACAAGATATTTTATGATTTGTCTGGTCAGTGTAATTTCATTAGGATCAAAGATGGGCTGAGGAATGCCAGTTTGCCAACAGATGTGTAAGAACAATATTGGCACAAGCCTGAGGTAAATAGCTGTGCTCTCCAATCCCTCGGACGGCACTGCATCAAGAACAATACATTTATAAGCGATATAACCACGTGGGCTTAGGATTATTTTATACTACAAATGCCACGTACAGCTTTACTTTGCCAAAAGGAAGCCTGGCGTTAACCGTATACAGAAGCGCCATTGACTTTTCTGGGATCTGAGGTAGCTGAGGTGGGCCATCACTCATTGTTTAGATGAATCAGTATTTAGGACTACAAAAGAAAAGGACCATCCAGACTGTTCCAAAAGCCAGGCTCCATCACGCTGCACTAATACGGGGTCTTCAAACACAAAGTGCGACAGCGAAGACCCCGTACTGTGACATACAGTACGTTATGGCATGTTTGCAGAAAGCTTGGGACACAATCACACCTGAAATGTTTCATCACTTGTGTCTTCAGTCCCTAAACATCTTTTAATTGGGGGGGTTAAAGGAATGGCAATATTACAAAGTGTCCCAACTTTTATTAACCACCACAGGTAGTGCTGGTAGTCATATTGTTTTGTCTTTGTCTTTTTTTTTTTTTTTTTACTTTCTCCTTCTGTTTTCCCCAACCACCAATTTTTGCTCAGTGATTTACACTTAGAGGGAACCAATGTGAAAATAAGGTTTGTAGTGTAGTACACAGTCTACAAAAGGGTATCCCTCAAAGACTGTGTAGGACTGCTGTACGGCAGACTTCCTGTTTGTATCACAGCACAGCCTTTCCTGCCCTTACTGTTTTGTCATATTAGTCATTGCCATATTAGTCACTTCAGTCGCTGCAGTCATATCACATAGCACTATATGTTACAAGAAACAAAGTTGTGTTTATTTTGAAGTTCATTAGGTAAAAGTTAAAATGTAAAACAGTCAAAGATTTCAAATTTACAATCAACACTTTAATTTGTTTTAATTTAACATATCGTCTCAACTTTTTTCTGATTTGGGGTTCTAGTTGTTTGTGTGACTTTGCAAACAAGCCGTATTCAGAGCAGTCAAGCCGTTTACAGTGACTAAACTTCGGGTGAACAGAAAAGTCTACCGCTCATCGGTTTTAGTGTTCACGCGCTGTAGTGTGGCCAACGTTATGCTGTGGAACTGCTGTGAATTCTGGAAAGTGTTGAACAGTAGCATAGGTTTACTGTAGGATGTTTCACTGTTATGCTTTCAAAGTTCACTCAGGACAATTGAAACAAGGCTGCGGGCCAAATTTGAAAGGGAGAGAGAGCGCGAACAAATCAATAAAGTAATTACCTGCCATTATTATCAATTTACTCAATCCAGAAAGCAGCAGGATTTAAGGGTTAGGCTTTCTTTAAACGTTTTTTGTTCATGCTGTTCATTATTGCCTGTTTTACTCTTCTCCCAGATATAAAGCGTATCGTGCAGTTGGACTTGGATCTTAAGTACAGGACGAACATTCGAGAGCTGTTCCAACAGTTCAAGCGCTTTTCAGCTGATGCGGTGATTGGAATCATCCGAGAGATGCAGCCAGTGTACAGGTATTACACACACACATGTACACACACACTGCTCTCGTGCCCCAGTGTCCTTATTCTGGAAAATACGAAACTTCAGTTGCCTTGACCTCTTTCTCCCTGCACAGCAAAATGAATAGCTGAAGTGCAGACTTCTGACCAGCGAGAGTCACAGCCCTGAAACTGGGGCAGGTTAAAAGCCAAAATAAATGTACCACCCTTTCAGGACGGATTTCTCCCATATGATCGTTGCTCACCCAGTAGCAGGAAAGCGCTTTTAGCTTTTAGTGCCTTTCGCCCTTGTGGCAGTGAATTAACAAAGGATTTTCTTCTGGTATGTTTGTGTGTGTGGTGACTTGGTGTGAGCTTGAATTTCACCGAATACACAAAGAGCATGATGTAACATAATTAAATCAGGAAACCTTTTATCAACCCTTTAATAAATCTCAGCTGTGGATGTGTAAAGCCAGACAGTGCACTAGATGGCACTAAAGTCACCCGCAATGCTGGATTTACATGTTCGTCTCCTGTCTTCCTTTCCCTTCCCCCACTTCCCTTGTTTCTTCAAAATGTATTTCCTCACTCCTGCTTCTCCAACACACCGATGGAAAAGTTGTGCAATTTCTCCTGGCACATATCAGGGTTTGTCTTTCTTGTCGATCCACTGAACCTGGCTGTGTCAAGAGCATGCTGTTAGAAATGTTTTAACTGAGTTGAACGAGAGTTCAGCATTTCATGTCCATGAGTTTGTCAGGGTTTTTTAATGATGCAAAGGTATCTGACTGAGATTGCAGGCAGGTCGATTGGGGTAAACTAATAAACGGCACAAAAAACAATGGAGTTACAGTTGTTGAAACTGTGCTTCACTGATATTTGAGAATGAATTCATTGTACTGCATTCAATGCCAGTGTAAATGGACACATGTTGCTCCAAATAATATTAACCTTAATCTCAGAAACATTGAAGTGAACTGTTTAAGGACATATTTAACGTAGGCATAAAAATCTGTTTAAAAAAATTGCACGATTGAAAGGGTTTGTTTGCTACATTGTAAACAGACACACACTTCAAGCAGAAGCTACTGTGCTGTGACAAAGTATTTGCGCCCTTCCCAATTTCTTTTAGTTTTGCTAATTTGTCACATTTAAATGTTTCATATCAACTCATTTTAATATAAGATAAAGACAACACAAGTAAACAAAAAATGCACCTTTTAAATGATCATTCCATTTATTGAAGATAAAGATTGATTCAAAACCTACAGTATATCACCCATGTGAAAAAGTAATTGCCCCCTTACAGTTAACTGAACAGTTAACTAAATTCAATGCGTTTAATTTCACTAGCCACACCCAGGCATGATTAGTGCTAGACCTGTTGAATCTAAACGTCACTTAAACAGAACCTGTTTGGCAATGTGAAGCAGGACAGAATGTCTCAAAAAGCAACACACGATGCCACGTTCTAAGGAGATTCGAATACCGACGTGAAACAAAGTCACTGATATCTACCAGTCTGGAAAATGTTACACAGCCATTGATGAGACTCTAGGACTTCAGTGAACCACAGTGGTGAACCATCCCAGGAATGGCCAGCCTACCAAAATATCACCCAGAGCCCATCCATAACTCATCCAGGTGGTCACAGAAGAACCCAGATGAACAGCTAAACACCTGCAGGCCTCACTTACCTCAGTTACAGTGACTGTACATGATTCCACAATAAGAACGACACAGGGCAAAAATGGCATCTATGGGAGCACTGCAAGGCGCAAAACACTGCTGACCAAAAAGAACACAAAGGCTCGTCTCGCATCTGCCAAAAACATCTAGATGACCTATAAGACTTTTGGGATAATATTGGACTGATGAGTCAAAGGTGGAACTTTTTTGGAAGATGTGGCTCCTGTTAAATATGGTGTAAAGCTAACACTGCATTCCACCATAAAAACACCATACCTACAGTCAAACATGGTGGTGGTAGTGTGATGTTCTGGGGCTTCTTTGCTTCTGCAGGACCTGGAAGTCTAGCCATAATTGATGGAACCATGAATTATGCTCTCTATCAGAAAGTCCTGAAGGAGAATGTCCACTTTTCAGTTTGTGACCTAAAGCTGAAGCACAGTTGGGTTCTACAGCAGGACAATGATCTGAAAAACACAAGCAAGCCCACCTCTGAACGGCTCAAAAGAAACAAAATGAAGGTTTTGGTGCGGCCGAGTCAAAGTTCTGACTCAAATCCCATTGACATGTTGTGGAAAGACCTTAAACGGGCAGTTCATGCTCACAAACCCTCCAGTGTGGCTGAAATAAAACAATTCTGCAGAGAAGAGTGGGCCAAAATTCCTCCACAGCAATGTAAAAGCTTCAGCACAAGTTATCACAAACATTTGATTGCAGAGGGTGGACCAACCAGATAATAGGTTTGGAGGGACAATTACTTTTTCACATAAAGCTACATTTTGTGTTTACTCATTTTGTCTTTATCTTATATTAAAATGAGTTGGATGATCTGAAACATTTCATTGTGACAAATTAGCAGAAATGGAAGAAATTGGGAAGGGGTAAATACTTCATGGCACTGTATTTCTGCCATGCAATGTGTTCCTGTATCTTCAGACCATAAGCTAATTATTAATTAGATTAATTAGTTTTGTCGGTTGTTGGGAATCTTTTTACTGCGAACTATGTTTAGAAATAAATCTGTTTTGTAAATCTGTGATGTGTAAATTCGGAAACGGATTTGTCCTTTAGGAAATGATGACATCTAAAAAAAAAAAAAACAGGAGATCGTTAAGAAAGGTAAACCAAACGACGCATATGCAGGCTGATTAATTTTTTATTTGAATGGCTCCTACAGATGGTACAGCACCTCAAACGTGAATAAATTCATGACACAATAAGGTGATCATGCTGCTCTGTGTATCGCAATCATGCAAAGCAAGCAGGAAAAGAACTTGCTCATGCTGGTTTAATGAACACTTTTCCAGGTATGCGTGTTTTATCGTAGAGGAGATATTTTAGTACAGACGCCCCCCTCACTGTGATTACAGCTAGACTGCTATGTTTAGAAAGCATTTTGGATCAGTTTCCCTTTTGAAAAGTGGTGAAGACAGACTTGGACATGTCAAAACAGTAGGACTCACAAAGTGTCCTGAGAGGAAGACACCCCTTTCAGTCACATTATTGCCACTGTATTAGAGGGAACTTCTGTCCTGATGGCAGCTGAAGTCTTATTTGGAGAAATTGTGATATGTGTATGCATGAATGGAGCAGGTTTGCTTCTGGAAAGAATCATCCCCATGTGAGCATTTTCTCCACAACAAAGAGCCCATAATTAACCACTGAAATGCTAGCAGTGCGTCAGTGAGAGCTGCGTACGGCTGAGGTGATAAGATCTGCCACCTGCACCGGCAAGATGGCCCCACTGGGCCACCACAATTAGTGCTTGGACCTAAAGAGCTTTCGTCTTGTCTTTCCCTCGGTGTGGCTTGTTCATGCCTGTCCAATTTGGATCACATGGACGCGTAAGGCTTTTGGTCGCAACGCGTCTCTCCATTCTGCTAGTTGCTTAACAAGTCATAGAGCTCTTTTGGTGTAATGCGCAACCTCATGTGATGCTTGCAAAAATACACTGTAGATTCATCTCTTCCTACATGATCTGCTTTTAGAATGTGTTCTCAGGTGACTGATAATCCTTTCTCCCTCCCGAAATAAGAGCTAGTACTGGTCTTCATGTAACAGCTGAACAATTGCATGAACACAAACCATAGTAACAGATTTTATTTTTGTTCGCATTGTTGATTTCATAATAGGTTTTACAGTAAAAAAGAACAGAAGCTAAATGTTAATATTTACATGAAAAGGCTAAAGATGGAGCTCCTCAGACCAGTTCATTATTTCTCATAACTGCCTGTAATCTCAATTATATTCTGTTGTCTTGTTTTGATAGTACTGTATGTGATAAAAAAAAAAAGTTTTCTCAGCAGCACAACATGACATTTTAGAAAACAAATTCTGCTTGTTTTTTGCAACCAGGAGATATGGCTCATGCCAAAGTGACATTTCTTACACAGGGGTATATTGAAGATGTTTTGAGGCTGAAATTAATTCTGGCTTTTTTGGAAAAGTGTCATATCCATCAGCTTTATTCCGTCTACAGAACCTGAGCCGGCGTTCCTATTCATGCACCCTGTTTGTGTCCGAGCGAGATTGAAACTTAACATCTAGTTAGATGAATATTTACATGAACGGTATACCAAGACACCACGCAATGGTAATGTCTGTAATGCAAAAGCTTTAGTTTTACTTATTACTAATTAAGTAGGTGCACAGATGCATTTTCATGCTGGAACAGGTTTGGGCCTATTAGATCCAGTGATTGAAATGCTATAACATACAAAGATATTGTAGATGATTGTTTTGCTATAAACGTTTTTGAAGAAGGCCCATATATGGGTGTGCTTGTCTTTTGGGCAACGATTTTTCCCCATGTAGTGTATATGTTGAACCTACCTTTGGGAAATGCTTATTTAATGACACATCTTTGGTATCAAAATTATTTAAAACATAAACTGTAGCTGAAAATCCCTGAGGTATTTTGACAGTAATATCCAAATGTAGCTGTCACTGAGGTACTGAGTGCTGTGAAAAAGTATTTGTCCCCTTGCCCATTTCTTCTGTCTTTGCACATTTATCATGCTTGAATGTTTCAGATCATCAATCTGCTTTTAATCTTAGACAAAGATGACACAAGTAAACGCAAAATGCTGCTTTTTTTAAATGGTGATTAAATTTATTGGAGGAAAAACTCTGCCTGGTAAGGGTTACAAAGCCAATGCTAAGGCATTGGGACTCCATTGAGAGCCGTTATCCACAAATGGAGAAAAACTTGGAAAAATGGTGATCCCAAGTGGCCGGCCTAGCAAAATTTCACCAAGAGTGCATCAACTCCAACCAATCAATGTACATGACTCCACAATAAGAAAGACACGGGACAGAAATGGAATTCATTGGAGAGTTGAAAAAACACTGCTGACCAAAAAAGAACACACAGGCTTGTCTCATGTTTGCCAAAAAAACATCTAGATGACCCACAAAACTTTGGGATAATATTCTGTGGACTGATGAGTCAAAGGTGGAACTTTTTGGAAGACATGGGACCTGTTATATCTGGTGTAAAGCTAACACTGCATTCCACCATAAGAACACCATACCTACAGTCAAACATGGTGGTGGTAGTGTGATTTTCTGGGGCTGCTTTGCTTCTGCAAGATCTAAAAGACTTGTCATAATTGATGGAACCATGAATTCTGCTCTCTATCAGAAAATCCTGAAGGAGAATATCCACCTGTCAGTTTGTGACCTAAAGCTGAAGCACAATTGGGTTCTACAGCAGGACAATGATCTGAAGAACACGAGGAAGTCCACCTCTGAACGGCTCAGAAGAAACAAAATGAAGGTTTCGGAGTGGCCGAGTGAAAGTCCTGATTTGCATCCCATTGAAATGCTCTGGCAAGAACCCTACAATGTAGATGAATTAAAACAATTCTGAAGAGTGGGCCAAAATTCCTTCACAGTGGTGTAAAAGACTCATCACAAGTTATCACAAATTTTTCATTGCACTTGATACTGCCAATCGTGGCAATTACCTTTTCATGTGCATGTTATATTTAAAAGCTGCATTTTTTTTTATAGCTTTAATAAATATGTTCATTTAAAAGCTGCATTTTTGTTTACGCGTGTCTTGTAACATTACAAACATGTAACATTAGCAAAAATAGAAGCAAAAATACTATTTTACAGCACTTTTTGTCTACAGGGTTGCGACTGTAAGGCTTATTGTTTCCTCTATGGAAAGGATTGACAGAATTATTTTCTGTTCTTTGTTCTACTGTTTTGTGTGCATGCATACTAATTCTGCTTCCAAACAAAGCAGGGGAGCTCAGACCAGTCCAGTGGGCTGTTTTAGACATGGGCCCATTGTGGGATAAATGACATGCCACTGATGAAACATGCGTCAGAGCATGGCGAGCTTCATGGGGTGCTTGTGACTGTACAGCACCCATAAAGCTGCACCATGCAAGTTAATAATAGAGTGCATGTCCTTGCAAATTCATCTCACAGACTACGTTGTCTATTTTAATAGTCAGATCGAACGTGTGAGGAAAGGTTTCCCTGTACTACATAAGTAAAGAAAAAAGAATGTGGTGTGTTTAGGCCACCTCAGGTTTAACTTGATGACTTTCATTGTGTTCCTCATCAGTAGACCACTGGAACGTCTTCACTGGCCTTGTGAAAATTACCCAGGTTGAATACAGACATCATGTTTCCCTGGTTGAAAGAAAAGGCCACAGCTTGACAGATGAATTTTAATAGGCAAAACGGTAGCAGGAGCCCTTGTGTTGCTGTAATGTATTCCTTCTAGACCATTATGCTGGAAGATCAATTCATTGCATAATTCAATCGTTTGTGAACAAATGGCGCTGCCTCAGAAAGTCCATTTAAGCAAATAGACATGCTACACTACGGGGGAACAAATGTTTTGCACCAGTTATTTTTATTATTAATAATTTGTCAATAAATAAAGAATTGGCAGTGAATTTCATTATCGGTGAGTAGGTCTGTATTATGAAGCATGCTCTTGTGCCATATGTCACTTCACCTTGACTACAGATACATTTGTTTTAAATGGCAGAGCACTTTACAACATAAAAATCAATACAACCAAAATGTTTAAAGGTGCACTGTGTACAATTAAGGGAGATCTCTTGGCAGAAATGGAATGTAGAAGTCATAATTATGGTTTTATTAGTGTATAATAATGTTACTATGAATCCTTATTTTTAGCTTAGAATGAGAACTTCATATCTATATATGGGCCATCATTCTCTAGAGTAACCCGGGCAGCTTGGTTTGAAGATGAGAAAAATCCCACCTTCTACACTGCAATTGGCGACTAACTGTACTCGAAGACCGTCCAGCCAATCCTAGTCCAAAACACAAATACTCCTAGCCCAATCACTGAGCAGAAGGCGGGATTTTTCAGAAAATGGCTGGGGGGAAATAATAAAGCAACAAAACAGAATCTGTTTGTTACACATCTGACATTATACTTTAATCTGATCAGTAAGATGAATTCTATCCTGTTCAATTACTGACACTGCTAAAAGCACTGTAATCATTCTATCTGGTCTTTTACGCTGCAAATGGAGAGCTTAAACTTCTAACACAGGGAAGAAGGGGTGGGTAGATCACACTACTTTGTGGGCACCGGATGGCCGTAATATGTTTTACTAGTGTTATATATATTTTTATCCTTTTTGCCTTATCAGAAAACATTATTCTTATTTCATTCCTGGATTCATTATAAGCATTACACTTTTTTTAGTGTGATAAGTTTTAAGTTTACCCTCTATATATATTCCAGTTTACTAAAGTACATTACATATTATTTATATTTTGTAAATGTTATAAACCACTGATGAGCTTGCCTGCAAAATATCTTCATCCGTGTTTCTGTGATGCTTTTTGTTCAATATTTAAAAAAAAAGAATGTTCAAGAAAGTTCAAGTTTAATAATGTTATCTTACTTCTCGCAGTTTAGTGCTATAGCTTATACCAGACCATAAAACAAAGTGCTTTTTAGAAAGATCCTGGCAGCATTGAGCTGCAGGATGATTGAACCTTGTTTGCCTTTTTGATGCCATATTTAATAACAAATCTGATAAAAACTTTTGCTCATAATTCCACTACACCCAAGGCATAACAAGGATTAAAAGTTTAATCTGTAAGAATGTCAGTCTCCGGTGTATAATGAAAATGTCTAGGGTTTTAGGTATTGCAGAACCACTGAGGGATTGTCTTAGATCATGAAAATGTTATATCTGTCTTTTTCTGAATGTAATTATTGTTATGATGGATGTAGTCGTAGTAGTATTAACATTATCATGGAAACCCAGTAAGTTTTATTTAAAATCCTGTTTTAAATAAATTCATCATTAAGAGACTAAAACCCATTTACCTAGACTTTAATTATTTGTTATAATGATTTACACGATGTGCCTCATCATCCCTTAGATACACATCTTGATGCCAACATTGCCAATGATTAAAGATTAAAGATGCATATGAAGTCTTAGGCACATGTAAAGACTCGCTGTAAAGCACAGATGCCTTCGATGTTATAATAATAATAATGATGTTTCTACATAAAAGAAAACACTAAAGTGCAGTAAACAGTAATAAACTACAGGAAGTCCACATTTTGTGTGCCTTTTTCTTAAACAGAGTTCCCAGGTGTTTCACAATGCGTGCAGTTTTATATAGACATTTTACTGAGTTTTACTGAGCGACTTGGGGAATCTGCCACGGCTCTTCTGGAGACTTTGACTGTCACACTTACTTCTTTTATTTGCATACAAACTCCAGCAGCCTTCATTATGTTTTTTTGTCTGAAAAGTGATCTTGTGTTATGGAATGTGTTGCTTTCTTTACTGACATACAAAAAAAATTTTTTGTTGGAAAAGTAACATTTGGAAATCAAAATCTTTTTATACTGACTCAATAATGCAGAACTAAAAAAAATCAATGACAAAAGTTATTCCTTAAGTCTTCCTAAAAACAACAGCGTGTCTAAGACTTTTACACAATACTATACGATTACTTGTTAACTTTTCAAAATGTCTTGTTCTTTCAGGTGAATTATATGCAATTGTAATATCATATACTGATATACTGTACAGAGACTGAGTGAACCAAATATGCCTTTATCTCTAAACACAAATGTCTTTCCTGCCAACAAAAAAATATCCCAACAAACAATGGGTTTGATGATGTTTCATTTGCATAGCTTAAGTCTTATCCCAGGCTTTCTTACAAACTGAAACAAGTTTTCAACCTTGATCAGTTTTCCAGTCACCCCTGGAAAGCATCCCCATCTGACGCTATCACCACCATGCTTCACTGTGTGGATAAACAGCATCACTGTAGCACTTTGTGCCAGGCCCAGGAAGTTCAATATTGCTGCCATCGCAAGAGGTCACTGGCAAATGAATGCCTAATTAATGTCACGAGACACAAATTGACACCAAGTTAAATTCTATATGATGCGATATGCTGGTGTCTAACATCATATTGAATTTAAATTGTGTCTCGTTACACACCTGCAAATTACAGAAGTCCAGTTAAGAGATAGCAGTGAGTATTGTATTTCCTTAACCTTCAGCTCACGTGATATAGGTCTGTTACATACCGAACATATTTTAATTTATTGTTATAAATGCACACTCATTTATAATGCTTTTTTGTGCAAAATTAGGTTTTTAATTACAAACTGGATTCCAAAAAAGTTGGGACACTAAACAAATTGTGAATAAAAACTGAATGCAATGCAATACCATTTCATGGTATCAACAAATTGGGACAAAAAAATTGGGACAAGGCCATTTTTACCACTGTGTGGCACCCCCCCTTCTTCTTACAACACTCAACAGATGTCTGGGGACAGAGGAGACCAGTTTCTCAAGTTTAGAAATAGGAATG
>JAOVVG010000004.1:19441198-19455423 GCA_028566375.1 Leptodoras nelsoni
TCCCTCTGACCACTGTGCAGGACTTGTATATGTCATTCCCAAGACGAATTGACGCTGTATTGGCCGCAAAAGGAGGCTCTACACCATACTAATAAATTATTGTGCTCTAAAATGACAGGTGTTTCAGTTTCATACATTCAACTCCTGTATTATTTAATATGGACTGAAGTGACAGAAAAACTGGTATTAGTTACTACTTGGTAGTTCTCCTTTGGGATCTTGGAGGGAACGTTGCACATTCCTCATGTTGATCTTACTTTATGGCTAAAAATCTCAATCCATATGGTGCTTATGAATGAGATTTTTACTGTTCAGCTCTGCTTCACCCTGTTATTATCTCCTACCTTGTCTAAAGGGAGAAGAGCTCGATGACCTCAAGGAGCTAAGCGATAGAAAAGCCACAGAAAAGACGTCAGTTCACCAGAGTAGACCCGAGGCATCGATGGAAAGGAGCCAAGAAGAACATGAGGAAGATGATGATGATGAGGAAGAAGAAGAGGACACGACAGAGAATTTTGAGGACTGTACTTCAGAGACAGACTGGCAAACCTGCTCCGAGGCATCAGGAGATGAAGAGGAGAAAGAGAAGTGTAGAGAGTCTTCGGCTTGTGCTGCTTTTTATAACTCGAGTCATCTGCTGCGCAAAGATGAACTGCTGGAAATGTTTAAATCTGCACATTCTGGACCCAAGTGTAAGGAGGGCCAACTCACAGTAGGGCTGGTGAGCTTGAATTTATACACACACACACACACACACACACACGCGCGCACACACACACGCACACACATTTCATCAGCGTGACATGATCTTATGTCTGTTTAAGGTGGGATATCCTAATGTTGGCAAAAGCTCCACCATCAACACCATCTTTAGGAATAAGAAAGTCTCTGTGTCGGCTACACCTGGACACACCAAGCACTTTCAGGTATGGTTTTACTAAATGCACATGGAATTTAGTAAAATTGTTCTCAATTTTTTTGTTTTGTTTTTTTATTTATATTAAAAACACCACAGGTGCGGTTCAATTGTTCCCCCGTCTTTGCTTCTGAATGAAAATAGTGAAATGTGTAGTGAGAATCTGCCACAGCTCTGCTGGAAACTTTGACTGTCGCACTTACTTTTTTTTTTTTTTTTTTTTTTTTTTTAATAAAAAAACCACCAGCCTAAATTAAATTTTTTTAAAAGTTATTTTGCATGTCTGGTATAATTTAAAAAAACATTATTTATTTTTTATGTCTTTTTTTTTATGTAACACTGATTTACAATTGATGAACAATCTCTTAATTAATATTTGATGATGCCTAGACTGAACAGAATGACAGCACTTCAGTACTTCCTGTAATGTCTGATAATGTTGCAAAATTATCTTAGGCCACTCACAAACATTTTAGACTCATTTATAGTTTTGACTTTATGTAAATGGACTTCCTGTTGCAATTCATGTATTCATTAGGGTCAATAATGAGACTGGGACAGTTATTCATTTGTATCAGTGTTAAATATTTGTGTGTGTGTGTTTGTGTTTTATAGACACTTTTTGTTGAAGTGGGTCTTTGCCTGTGTGACTGTCCTGGCCTAGTCATGCCTTCCTTCGTGTCTACCAAAGCTGAGATGATCTGCAGCGGGATTCTCCCCATTGACCAGATGCGAGATCACATCCCAGCCATCTCTCTCATATCCTTTCTGTAGCCAGCAGTTTACTGTATTGCGTCACTCACCTGTGCCTCTTATAGTACAGGAATTTCTGAATAATTAGACTTTTGTGCTCTTGGGTATAGTGAAGCCCTTAACTTGGGTACGTTTGTCAGACAATTCCACGATCAGTGCTGGAAGGAACCTACGGCATCAACATCATCAGACCCAGAGAGGACGAAGATCCAGATCGCCCTCCCACCTCTGAGGAACTGCTTTCAGCTTATGGATGTAGGCCGCTATAACTATTAGACGTTATAAGAGCACACCATAGTATTATGAGCAAAGTAAATATGGCCTGCTGTCAACTTGTGAATGTGTCTGTTCAGATATGAGGGGCTTCATGACGGCACACGGTCAGCCAGACCAGTCCAGATCAGCCCGCTATGTCCTGAAAGACTACGTTAGCGTAAGTATTCATTCCCACAGGGGTTAGTCTCGTTCACAAACGCACTGCTTGAAATTAAACAATGTAGAAGTGTACTGTTATTGCACATTTCGTTCTGTGCAGGGAAAGCTGCTCTATTGTCACCCTCCTCCTTTCATCAACCCTAAAGACTTCCAGCCTCACCACTTAAAGTTTATAAACCAGACTGTTATGACTGGTCCTCAGTCTGAGTGCATCAGTAAGCCTCGCAAGGTCAAACAGATTGAAAACACTGTCGATAAAAACTTCTTTCACCAGGTAGGAAATCATTTCTTCTGAAAGCATTTTTCTAAATTAGTAACCATTATTGCTACATCGAGCTTTTTGACGTCTCCCAGGAAAACGTCCGGGCTCTGACAAAGGGAGTACAGACGGTGATGGGCTACAAGCCTGGCAGTGGCCCACAAGTGCTGGGAAAAGCAGGTGTAGAACAGCAAGCTGGGAAACCATGGAAAAAGCACGGCAACAGGAACAAGAAAGAGAAAGTCAGAAGACTCAATAAGTACCTGGACGCTTGATTTTTGCCCTGATATGGAAGATGATCAAAAGACACTAACACTTCCAGTCCTACTCTCACATTCACGACTTCAAATAAAAGCTTATCCTGATGATAATATATTTGGGCATGATCTAAAATGATTTTTTTGTATTAATGCCACATTTATAATAAATGAATTGCTTCTCTCGATGTGTGTAAGGTTTGGCTTACATAAACTGTATATATTTGAATATATCTTGTAGTTTAAACCCATTTAAGAGCTACAATTACAAGGTTCCCGGTTTGATCTTGAGCTCAGGTTCCTGTTTGTGCATATTGTGAGGTTTCTATCAGGCAGTGGTGGTTAATCTTTGGCAGTGTTTAAGTTATATTTTCATATGCAAATTGGGTTTGTGGTGGACTTCTGGCTAAATTTGTGGAAAACTTACAGCAAATAAGTGATTCTAGTTGTTTGCTGCTGGTTTGCTTGAATGTTTGCCACAAATTCATATTTTAAGTGTTTCTGTGTCCGGCAAAAATTTCTGAGGTTAAGCCTTTTAAAATTCAGAAATACAAAACACTGCTGATGAAACATAATACAAGTGATTTAATACATATTAAAAAATCACCCACAGTGAAACACAATATAATATAAATATAATGAATTATTATTATTATTATTATAGATAATAAATAAACAAGAATAACAACGCAAAAAGCAAATCATTAAAAAACTAAATGAACCATAACAAAAAACAATGCAAAAATATAATGATTTGATCATCTTTATAATATTATTATTAATATTATTATTATTATTATAGAATGTAAAACAAGAATATCAAAGCAAACAATAAAAAAACTAAAGCAACCACAACAGAACAATAAATCATACAAGGATGTATTATTATTATTATTATAGAAAATAAATAAACAAGAACATCAACAACACAAAAAAACACATTTTTTTTAAATGATACAACAAAATGTTATGATCTGACACCTTAGAAACTTACTCCAAACTGTTCACACACTCTGGAAGGCGTTTGGCTTTGTTACTGTCTGCTCACATCAATCCTCAATTTGGATCTTGGATTTGTGCATGGATGTTCCTCCAGTTGTTTGATTTTCTTTTACAGCCAACATATCTGTCCATTTTAAGAGATTTTAAGCAGTTCCCATTTAAAGATCCCATTTGTTCTATACTTTTGGCTTTCACGTGACATGAGCCATGAATAATTCAACTTCTAGCAATTAACAGTAAATGTTAAAATATTAACTTGTTTAATAAATTTTTTTTACTTCTAAATATCAACCCTCGGGAGATAAACTGCCCTGAAACTAGTTTCACCTGAGAGCAACTTCCCGTCATTACGCCTTTCTCAAAGTCAAGGAAGGATCCATACTTTAAGGCTGCATTTCTAGGATGCTACGTCACCGAATTCCGCCGAAGGACCGTTCCGATGTCTAGGATCCTTCCTTTAGAGACTTTTCAAAGAATGGCAGAAGAAGTGTATCCTCTGCGTCCTTAAAGCACCGCCAATCCTACGTGCACTTACAATGCACGCTAGCTAGACTGTTCCATTCTGTGTTCTCCGTGGGCTAGGAAGGAAAAATCCTTGCTTAGCCTCTGAAGGACGCGACCAAGACCAAGAAAGCGTCCTTGACATTAAGAAGCAGCACTTCTAGAGCTAGTACACGACGGTGAGCTAGGAGCTAGTGTGCATGTGAAAACGCTCCCCGCACTGTTTTGGAAAGGAAAGATGATTAAAAATTATTTTGCAAACGATTATTTTTATTCTTCTCGATGGTGGAAAGACGTGACGACTTACTTTTACTCTGGGGTAAAAAACGCTGGCATTTGTGATGCTGTCGGTTTCATGTCTGCCTTATTTCTAATCATTTCCTACTTAATGTAAGTAACGAAGCTGAATCTAATTTCACAAATGGCTAAAGGTGTATCCTCTTGGTGTTGTCTCAGTATTTTGTGGCCTTTCCTCCCCTGTAGGCTGACCTGCAGCAGGTCTAAGCTCGGACATGCTCCAGCTTCTGTGCTGTACTCTCTGATTGGAGACCTGTGTCACCTTGCTGGAGCTTTTCTCTCTAATCAGACGTTTTTTCAGGTGAAACCAAACCAAACAAGCTTATTTATCTCCATTGATCTATCTTTTGACTAAAGGGCTGAATTTCTCTTGTAGTGTGTTATGGCATCATTAATGGCAACCTTAGATGCTGTGCATTTCATGGCAGTCACTTTGCCTCTTTGTTGGTGGTACCATTCCACCTCTGGTAAGATGGAGTCTGTTTCTGTCATGTTTCTTTTAATCAAAAGTGATTAATTAAAATATATATTATATGTCCTGAAGTACCAGAAAAAACTGGTATACCAGTTAAGACTTGAAAGGTCTCAGACGGGATCTTGGCAGGAACGTTGCACAGTCCTCATGCTGATGTTTGTCGAGGCCCCAGCATTGAATCCCGATGTTACTTGAGGCAGTGTTTCACACCTATCACGTGAAATGATTATTGTCAGCCTATGCTGCTCATGCTCATGTTCACTCAGAGTTTTTTTTACAGCCACGTTGCTGTCCAGGTTTTGCCAGAATTCTTGTACTCATGGTCCACTCTTGAAATGCTCATATGTGAAAATCCAAACTTTGCTTCCACCTACGAAATGCTATGACCCGTCTCACTGGCTCTAACGATTAAACAAAAAATTGCAAAATCATGAAAACTTGCCATTCTTATGGTGGAAACAACTAGAAGCTGGTGGACACAACCAATGACATGCATAGTTGACATTGCTATGTATTTTGCCAGTATAGTACCAGTTTTTCTGGCACTTCAGCGCACGGTGTGTGGACACCTAGACATTGAACATCCCATTCCAAAAAAATAGGCATTATGATTGACTTAGATTTTGGCACATGGCTGTAGGGAATGTCTCATTCAGACACAAAACTTGATGTTCTGCATAAAGGCCAATGGTGTTCTTCAGATCTAGTTTTTTCACTCCAAACTTGGCAAGCCATATCATCATGGAGCTCGCTTTGTGTACAGTGGCACTGTCATCCTGGAACATATTTGGGGCTCTTAGTTCAGAAAAGACAAACTAGAGAGTATTGTGTTTGACAGAAGGTCCAAAAAATGGGCGTGATCATCAGGTGTCCACATACTTTTGGCAGTGTCATGTAAGTTGTCTTTTGTTCAAGGAAGAAGAGTGCGAATGCTAAGCAGAAGAAGAAGGCAGAACGTTCTTGTGGTCTGTCTGCTGTCTGTAATGGGAGGATGTGTTTACGCTAATATAAGTGTATGTTACGTGAAGGCAGTCTCCTACGGCTCTACAACCAGCAGGAAGCTGCTGAATGTCATTGTACATGTGGGTGACCTGATCCTCTCTTACATGCACAACACCACATGGTTTACGATAAAGGAGAAATATGCTTTCTGTAAGGATGTACTTGACCTTGTGTGTGGTAAGAAGTTTGTGGTTTGTGTGTCACCTCTGAGAACAGGACCAGACTGAACTGCTTGGTTTTGTTCTCGGTCTTCTATCCTTCACCATTTATTGGACCTCCAGGATTCCCATCTTTCTGAAAGCTGTGAGTAACCTCAATAAACACTTCAGGTGACCTTGTTTCTTTTAACAAATCAACTTGAATCCATCTTTTGTTCCAATGTCTTTTTGTCTTGTTATGTGCATCCTGCAGAACAGAGGAGCAATGAGTAATTTGGTGCATCTTTCCTCAAGAGGTTGCAGTGCTTTAGCTGGAGCACTTTATGCCTCTGCCATTCTGCTCTATGACCCCCAGCTGGAGTCTGTTATTAAAGCGCTGCCTTGGGTTCTCTCAGGAGTGTGCTGGGCTATTATGGATTTATCTGTATCCTTCTCCTGTAGCACATAGAACTTCGTATTATATAATAATTTATATACCTCCTTAGAACTTATGTATTATATAATAATTTTCAAGCTCTTTTTCAACTCCTGGTGTAACTTCAGTTCTTTAACTGTCTGAAATTTCAGATTTTGCTTCTCTCGTGTTATAGAATCTGCAATAAATGGTCCAGTGGGACGCTGGGTTCAGATACAGAGGCCCTTCTGGGTAGATTCCACAGGGTCACGTCTGGTCTGTATCACACCCCCAAAGACAAAAATGCCAGAAAACATATTTCATCCTGGAAGAACAGCTCATCAAAAATGCCTGAGATAGGGCCTAGAAACACAAATGTTCAGCCTGTTCAAAAGGTATGTATTTTGTTCTTTTGTTAGAAAGCGGCGATGATGATGAAGTCTATTCATTCAATTGACATTGGGTGATTTGTTTTTAAATCTGTGCCAAATAGGTGTTTGAACTCAAACCTTTGACTGGCAGTGTAAACGGATATACGCTCAAACTATATCTGTGAATGTTCTTGTTTCCTAGGTGTGCCTGAAAGAGGTTACTATCACTCAGCAGGACTCGGCACAGAGCCAGCCTCTGAAGGAATGTGTAAAGGTGGTCAGGGTGGATGAGTCTTATTCCTCAGGCAGTGCTACAGATGCGTCTTGTCTCAGCTCCGAGTTAGAGGTTAGCAACCCCCTTTTTCGATAAATCACAATCTTCACAAAATCTCAATACAGATAATACTGATAATGAATATTTATATCTAAAGCAGAATAACATATACAAGCTAACAATTAAACATGCTTCAAAACATGATTCTTGGTCGTGTGTGACTTGGTTAATGGCTTATAAGTGGGCAGTGTAGCTTAGTGGTTAGGACACTGGACTAGTGACCAGAAGGTTGTGAGTTCAAATCCCACCAATGGCCACTGCTGGGCCCTTGAGCAAGGCCCTTAACCCTAAACTGCTCAGCTGTATAAATTAGATAAATGTAAGTCGCTCTGGATAAGGGCGTCTGCCAAATGCCATAAATGTAATGTAAATGTTATAAAGAAACTTCCCACAAGTTATCTAGATTTATTTTTTAATATTATGTTCTTTAGGAAGAGTTCTTTCTGGGCTACCTGCAGTACTGCAAAATTGAACCACACAGCTGGAAGTAACATCAGCAATATGTGTAATGGACTATATATGATTTCTAAACTAGATCACAATAAAAATGTATGAAGCTGAGGCATGTAGGAAGACAACAATCATGCAAATCATAACAGGGGCATTTGGCTGACAAACAAAATAATATTGTCTATATTTGTGTGTCATTATGAGATCCCAAATGCAGCATTTGTATTTCTGGATAATTTAGCAAACTGTGTTTTGAGATCTGATAAATACTGTAGATGAATAACATAACGCTCCTTTTCCTGTCATGATGGTCAGGTGGTGTAAAACAAATAGCTGTGAGCCAGTAGGTGGCAGCAAAGTGTTTCACAGATGAACAAAAAGCTGCATCAGGTCTTTGTTGCAGTCCAAATATTTACATCATGCACAAATTTTCCCATACTGAAAGCTGATTGGTACATTTCCTGACTGATTTATAATATTTAAGTACACCTTGAAAATGGTCTCTACATACTCAAGTTCTTACAAACTCTTTGTTCAAACAAAATCTTTCTTACAAAAGATTGTCAGTGTTTTCAATGATGAACTTAATTACATTTGTTAAATGTAAACAAATGTAGAAATTGATGCTTGCAACACACTCAAAAAAAAAGTTGGGACAGAGGCCACTGGGTCACACCACCTTTTCTTTTAATTATACTTTTTAATCATTTGAGAATTGAAGATACTAATTGTTGAACTAATGGTTTAAGTGATTTAACAAAATTACAGATTTAAGAGTTTATTGCATGTGTCCCAACTTTTCTGGAAATGGGGTTTGTACACTGAAGTACCAGAAAAACGCGATCTCGGAGGGAACGCTGCACAGTCCTCACGTTGATGTTTGTTTAGGCCCTGATGTTACCTGAGGCAGTGTTGCATGCCTATCGCATGAAACTCATCAGCTGACACTGGTCACGTTTACCCAGGGACTTTTTACAGCTATGCTGCCGTCCTAAGTTCAAGATTTTGCCCGAATTCTTGTAGCCATGGTACACCCTTGAAATGCTCATACATGAAAATTTTCTGGTACTTCAGTGTACATTTATAGCAACATAACATTCCTAATAATAGTTAATAAATAATATGCTTTAATATTCTGAATACCTGAATAATAAGCATGGAGCGTAAAGGTGAATAAACAATTAGTGTTGCCTCTAAGATTATTTTACATTCACCTCATATGGCAGACTCCCTTATCCAGAGTGACCTACATTTATCTCATTTGCACAACTGAGCTGTTGAGGATCCACGGCCTTGCTCAAGGGCCCAGCAGTGGCAGCTTGGCTGTGGTGGGATTTGAACTCACAACCTCCTGGTCCTCCTTAACCGCTGCTTTACACTGCTTTTACTGTTGTCGCTCACATATGTGTTCTTCATGATTTGTAGGTTAGACCTAACAGAAATGATTACGTCTGAATATTGGGGAGCTCCGTGATAAACCTGGCCATGTTATGACCAATCAGTTTGGCATGAAGATAAATGATGATACCATGCAGCTGGGTTTTTATCTCAGAAAGTAGCCACAAAACTCCAGTCTTATGTGGACACCTACAGAACATAACAATTGTAAGAAGAATGCAGATCAGAAATCTGTCTGTTGTAGGTGTTCTGACTAATATGTATGTGTCCATCTATGACTAATATGGGTACAAAAAGGAAGAAAAGCAATATGAATAGGTTTTTATGGATAGAATTTCCCATCTAGACTTTTATTAATTAAGAAATTAAGAGACAAAACCAGTTTTTTAGTAAGGAATACAATTTTACATTCTCTTTATTCTGTGGCTGAGTTGGTAATGATGATGATGATGATGAAACCTATTCATTACCTAAATAATCATATTTTCTGTGTGTGTGTGTTTATATTACCATATTTATTGATTATCATATTAATTCCCCATCTTATCACAAGACACACAGCCAGAACCAGTATTGCAACAGATATCTTTCTCTCTGAGACTCTCTTTCCGTCTCTCTCTCTGTTTTAGTTCTTCTCTTTGTCACACTCCCCACATCGTCTTTTCAACTCATCTCATCTTCATATGCTGTGTGTGATGGTGCGTCATCTGACCATTTCCTTTTTTGTCTTTGTCATTCCATCCACATCTCCTATTTCTCTCTCTCTCTCTCTCTCTCTCTCTCTCACACACACTTCAGACCATATGACTTTACCGAAAAAAACACAAAGCATAAACTCCTCTGTCCTGGGAAAACACCAGGACTGTTACAAAGCACCCACGACCTCCACTCCTTCCATAAATGTTTTTGAAAGCATACATTTTTATTAAAATCCACCACCTGAACAATTTTGCTTTTTACATTGTTGCACAACACCATGTTGTTGTTTTTTTGTTTTTTTTTAAAACATCGTCTCATTATTAGTCTTAGATTATGTGTTCTTGATTACACCA
Source organism: Leptodoras nelsoni (assembly GCA_028566375.1). NCBI lineage: Eukaryota > Metazoa > Chordata > Actinopteri > Siluriformes > Doradidae > Leptodoras > Leptodoras nelsoni. The sequence goes on from JAOVVG010000004.1 coordinate 19,451,253, forward strand.
TAATGCTTACTTGTCTAATAGTCAGCATATCATGTTACTGAGAAAAACTGAAAGAATTAACTCCTGGGTCCTGAAGACTTGAATAGAACGCAGACATTGTGTAATATTAAATAGGTTAAATGTGGTGTTTATTAATAAATTAAAAATTGTATCTTTTGACTAATCCTGGTTGTATCTCCGACATGCAAATGGAAAACTACTCAAAATATTACATTTTAAAGTTTATTATTATTATTTTAGCAGTTACAATTAAATACACTTGTTACTGGAAGACCCCAGTGTTAGTTACAGAACATACCTAAAAAAAAATATATATATATATAAATATACAAGTATAAAGTGCCAGAAAGGTATTGCTCCGGGTTTGGTTAGACTAAAAATATCCCAAAATTTGAACATCCCATGAAGTAGCATTAAACCCCTTATTACACAATGGATCGTTTTTCACCTCCTACAGCCTCAGAAGCACTTTACTTGCTTAGGAGATTTAAGGAAATCTTCTGAACCATTCTATTTCTCGAGAAACGTTGCTTAACTTTTACTACATCCGCTGTACATATATACATATACATATATACTGTAGGTACATTCTCTATAACCTGTACCTTGTGCATGTGGTGATAAAGTTCATCGAAGGCACTGACTCATAACCCGGCATTTTAATGCAACAGGAAATCCTTCTTGTGTGCCATGTTTCTTTCTGTTTCTTGGCATTCGCTGTTGCTCTTAAGAATGCCTGGTTATTGAGGATGTCATTTAAGCAAAAACAAAAGTGAATTGCTCAAGGGGAAAACAATTGAACTTTGTTTTATTCACTAAACAGGAAAACGGCAAACTATGCGAAACGTCTGAGACGCGCACGGACTATGGATTAGGTTTATAGTCCAGGGTTCGGCGCGCCTGCTGTATCTGAGTCTTCCATGTCTCCTCCCACAACAATAAAGTCATAGTTGTCTTTTTGTTTTCCTATCAGACACAGGACTTTGTGGGGGGGGAGTGTTACCGTTGTACACTTGTGTGTGTTTTATATGTTCAGTTACAGAAAGATGCACTAATAAATATTTATTTGGACACTCGGAGAGACATGGATATGACTTTTTATTTTTTTGTTTGTGGAACTTTTTTTTGTCCACCATTGATGGATATCAGGCTAGAAAATGAAATGTAGAGTTGCTAAAGCAAACCAAAAAGCAGTCTCTATGCAACTCTGGTTATCATAGGGAGTGATATACACTCCCTATATCAGTACCCCCTTATCTGTTTATGTTTTACTTGGTTATGTGAATCTTGGCCCTGAGCCAGGCTTCCATGACCACCACACAGCATGAAACTCTCAGAATTCTCCTCCATTGTGTCTGGATAACATTCATACTAAGCACTCAGATAGGCTGGATTTGGAAGCTGTGGGAAATTGCTGTGGGGTCTATAGGGATTAGCCTACTCCCTACTCAGGTATTTTGTGAGTGCCAGAGGTAGGTTGTGTGTTTAAACTCATGATCTGCCAATCAGTAGCACAATAGTGTTACTTTAACACCGCACATGAATGGTTTAGCTACATTTACATTTACAGCATTTGGCTGACACCCTTATCCAGAGTGATTTACATTTATCTGATTTATACAACTGAGCAGTTGAGGATCAAGGGCCCAACTGTGGCAGCTTGGTGGTGCTGGGATTTGAATTCATTACCTTCTGATCAGTATTCCAGTGTCTTTAACCACTGAGATACCATTTACGTTTTTACCAATTTAAAAAAAGGAAATTTACTGAAGGGTAAAATATGTGGGCACCTGACCATCACATGCACGTGTGGTTCCCATGTGGCCACAAAGTTGAAAGTGCACAATTGTACAGAATGTCTTTGCATGCTGTAGCTTTACAGTTTACCTTCATGGGAACTAAGAAACCCAAACCTGTTCCAGCATGACAAAGCCTGTGTGCACAAAGCGAGATCAATGAAGACATGGTTTGCCAAGTTTGGAGTGGAAGAACTCAACTGTCCTGCACCTTTGGGATGAAGTGGAACATTGATTACATCCAAGGCATTCTTAGCCTAACATCACTAATGCCAAATTTTAATAGGTGCACTTTGACTTGTGAATTGGTAAACTTTAGCCTTCAGAGTTGCAACATCACATATGGATTTGATTGCAGACTGAATTGTGCAAATGTTGCTTTTAGGTTTGTGGTAAAACTTTGGGGGGGCTCCAACTTCTCTACCCATGAGGATTTTCATCTTCGCAATCTTGGAATTGTTTGTTGGTTGCTTGTTTCATACCCAAGGGGTACATGGATGAATTGATTTGCATTGATTTGCTACGTTTGTGCTTTACTATTTAATAACAGTTAATACAAGTTTGAAGTCTTTCGTACTGTATGTCTAAACAAAAAAAAAAAAACAGGCTCAAACCTTTGTTGTATTCGTACTTGCCTCCTTTATGTCCTTTGGTGAAATGCCTAATATGCTGAAATTCCAGTAATGCATTTTACCCTCCAGTGTTTTCTTCTCATTATGCAGTGGGACTTTGAGGAGACCCCTCCACAATGGAGTTCACAGAATGGAAACAGGCACAAGATGGATGTGTTCCCTCTGCCGAAGTGGACAGTAGACCCACAGTCTAATGTGAGATCAAGCTCTAGGGCTGGTTTCCGTTAGAATGCTGATCTGCTAGAGAGGGTCTCTGGATCACCTGACCCTACCTTTCAGAGCCGTTCACATCCTGTGAAATGATTCCGGATTGACAGCGGATGCCACTGATGCAACAATGTCATTTTTCAGTATGTTAATATTTCATGAGATATTAATGATATAAACTATAATAAAAGAGAGCAAGCATAAACCTGCTGATTTAATGTTCTTGATATACAGTATAAGATTTCCATATTTCTATATAAGATGTAAAATGTCATCCTTTTGTCACTCAGCACCTTTTTCAAACCCAAGGATGCTTTGCAGTCAACATACAACTTTAACACCAGTCACACACTGGTGAGAAGCGGCAGCTAATTGCACACCGCGTACTCTCAACCGGAGATTGACCCTGGGATTGAATGGGGGTGCAGGGAAGGGAGAGCGGACAACACCCAGGACAGAACACCATCCACCACTGGGTGGCAGACATAGCCATTCACACACACACACCAAGTTTATATCTAACGTGCATGTCTTTGGACTGTGGGAGGAAACCGGAGTACTCACGGAAACCACGCAGACTCCACACAGCTCTACCCAGACCGCCCCACCCGGGGATCGAACCCAGGACCTTCTTGCTGTGAGGCAACAGTGCTACCCACGAGCCACCGTGCTGCCCTACTCAGTGTCAATATATCTGCTTGCACGCATATTCTTTCCTCAGGGAACCATTTCATTACTTCTGTTTGTCACACATGCCAGCCTCCTACATACCACAGCACTGACTAATGAGATCACACTAAAAGCTGAAACATAAGAAGCCTGAGCCAAAGCAGATAAATGCAGGGAGGTGTCTAATAAAGGATCCTAATAAAAAACAACGTTGTCCTTTCACAGGCCTAATAGTTCAATGGGTTGTTTCCTGTATTTTGATAGTCAGAGGGTTTTATCTAAGCTGGACTACAAAAAGCTCCAGCAAGCCCTGATAAGCTCCAGTCTAGACGGCCAGGACTTTTCAGCTTTCTCTCTGGTCATCCGCCTTGGCCATTCTTGTCCCATGACTTGGTGGCTTGTGTGTATTGTCCCCATGTCAGGCTTGTCTAACAGATGAGTACCAAGGAGACTTCCCAGAAAGTCGGATAGTGGGACAATGTAATGATTAGAAGTTGGTGAACACATTGTGGAAGTGGATTAGGGACGTATCAAATGACTGATAAGGTTCCAAGGTACTGTAATTCAAACACAGCGGATCTGTAAATCTCCTTTTCACTCTCCACTATTGTCTGTCTGAATGAATAGTTTTACTATATGACATATTCAAGATATCTTCTGATCCCTTTTAGAACTGGAGTTACAGAAGGTCTGTGGGGCCAGCTCACTGGCTTTAGATCAGGCTGATGTATATAATGAGGAAGTACTGATCTGTCAGATCTGTCAAAACTACTAAAGAGTCATACTCAGGGGCATATACAGGGGTTAGACAATGAAACTGAAACACCTGTCATTTTAGTGTGGGAGGTTTCATGGCTAAATTGGACC
>JAOVVG010000004.1:19542005-19552628 GCA_028566375.1 Leptodoras nelsoni
TCTCATTTTCAACATCTGATATGTGTTCTGTGTTCTATTGTGAATAAAATATGGGTTTATGAGATTTGCAAATCATTCCGTTCTGTTTTTATTTACATTTTACACAATGTCCCAACTATTTTGGAATTAGGGTTGTAAATGAATTCAGGTGTTTCAATCAGTCCCATTGCCACAGGTGGATAAAATCACACACCTAGCCATACAGTCTTCCTTTACAAACACTAATGAAAGAATAGGTTGTTCTAAGGAGCTCACTGAATTCCAGCATGGTGCTGTAATAGGATGCCACCATTGCAACGACTCAGTCTGTGAGATGTCTTCCCTCCGTGATGTTCCATGATCAACTGTGAGTGGTATTAGTAAAAAGTGGAAGCATTTAGCAACCACAGCAACTCAGCCATGAACTGGCAGACCACGTAAAGTTCCACAATGGGGTGTTGAGGTGTATAGTGCATAAAGGTCACCAATGTTCTGCTGACTCAATAAGTGTTCCAATCCTCCTTTGGCATTAACATCAGCACAAAAACTGTGCACCTGGTGCTTCATGGCATGGATTTCCACAGCCAAGCAGCTGCAAGTGCCAAGTGTCAGATGGAGTGGTGTAAAGCACACCATCACTGGACTCTGGAGCAGTGAGTGACAAATCATGCTTCTGTATTTGACCATCTGATGGATTAGTCTGGGTTTGGTGAACGCCAGGAGAGTGTTACCTGCCTGACTGCATTGTACCAACTGTAAAATTTGGTGAAGGACAGATAATGCCATGGGGTTAGTTTTCAAGGGTTGGCCTAGGCCCTTTAGTTCCAGTGAAGGGAAATCTTAATGCTTCAGCATAAGACATTTGGCCAAACATTTGAGTCCAATGTTGTGGGCAAAATCTCTCATGGACAAATTGCAAAATCTTGTAGAAAGCCTATCCAGAAAAGTGGAAGCTGTTATAGCTGCAAAGGCGGACCAACTCCATATTAATGCCTATGGATTTAGAATGGGATGTCTTAAAAGTAGGTATACACATACATGTCACAATACTTTTGCCCATAGAGTGTGTGTATATAAATATCATATATACATCTATTGGAACAAGTTTGCCCATTCTCTCCTCTGACCTCTGTTATCAACAAGCTAATTCTGCATACCAGATGTTTTTTGTTGCTTTTGTTTGTTGCGGATTTTGTCGTGTACTCTATAAACTTTCATATTATTATATACGAATTCCAGAATATTGGCAGATTCTGAAATACAAAAACAAAACAATTATTTGATAGTAACAGTCAAACTTACGGAGATCACATATTTATCACACTTGTCACAAGTGTTCAGTAGAAGTGCTCCTATTAAAGTGTTTATATTTCTTTAATCTACATTGGTAAATGTTTTTTTTTTATTTTTATTATGTCTGTAGATCTGTAAACATTTAAAATCATGTTTTTAGGAGCTTTAATACTGAATTCCCGTTTCATACAACACAGTTTTGTGGATGTTCACTATTTATGTTAATGCAGTTCAACTTAAATATATTACTTCACCCAACTGGGTGGATCATGCTTGGTTTCTCCTGAACCTATAAATTACTGGATGGAGTGTCCTCTCAGACTTTTCATTAGAAGCTGTAGCATGTGATTCTCCTACAATGGGAACATCTCTCTAGTCTCTCTGGTCCTGTTAAAAAATAATTATAAAATAGGGACCACTATCCACTGCAAAGGCACTGCTCCAGATTTCCATCTCTATCCAAATATCATCCAACCTTCAGTTTTGCCAAAGTAACTTCAGCCACAGAAATAGGCTCCCACGCACCAAGGACTTCTGGCACTCTTTTTAAAGAGAGGACATGTCCACTGGGTTCCTGATTGTGATCCTTGTATTGCTGAACAACAGAGTCAGAGGAGTCAGAGACAGAGGATGTGCATGGTTTTGTCTTTTCCAGTTAGCCGGAATATCTTTGAGGTCATCTAAAAGTCTTCTCCCATACCTCAGCTTTTGCTGCTGTAGCTGTTCTTTAATGTCTCAGTTGAATTAGGACAGCTCTCAGTGAACATTACTCTGAAGACCTTCTTCTTCAGCTTGGCCGACTCAGATTCAGAGGTAATGCCCCCACCCACACTCAGTACAAGGGAGAAAATGTGTCACTGAAACCACTGTGAGAGACTTCCAAACAACCAGCATGTGCTCCTGGATTTCTTTCAATGTAGCCACCCCCGACAAAGAAGGCTTGACTTTCTGAATGGAAGGATGGCTGCCAAACATGCTACAGGTTGGATCCATGAAAAAATAGCATTATGCATTAACACAATGTGATAAGATGTACTGTTAAAACATACCATATGTAAAAAAAAACAACTTTACTGCTGTTATCAGTGGACTCGGACACACTGCAACCATCAAAACGTAGGGAAGCATTTCTGAACAGTTGATCTGTGTTCTAACAGATATGCTTGACTGGTAGTAAAACATATTTCTGACATGTGGTTGAGATATTGTTTTTAAGATTCACAAGAAAACCTTGGCAAAGTGAAGACATATCCAGATCATCTGGATAGACAAAAAATGCAAAGGTTTTAAGGATTTATGCCTCCTGATTGTGGGTATCTCTCCAAGTTAGGTTTATAGTTGAGATTCTTTACTTTTTCCAAGCTAGTTTGGTCATTTTGTTCTAAAACAAACAGCAGAACTACAGTGTCACTGTTTCTTTGGCACAACATTTAGGGGGGAAATGGACAGGACAGCTGTCTACAGAGGAAGCTCTGTATGAGCTACACAGATGAAATGCAACAAAGGGGAGATTTGGTGTCCATGAAATTTCAATCAGGTTTCAATCCTTGACCCAATCCATGCTGAAGGATTGCACATTGGCCAGCATATAGAGTCTATAAAGGTTTGTTGGTCCAGGCAACAACCCAGTCTAGCCTTTGAGCAACACAACAAAACAAATAAGGAATTATTTGCTTCACTGTTCATGCTCTTGGCAGCTCACTGAAATGGTGGGGATGGTGCCTAGACTGTCTACAAACAAATGAACTCAGGGACCTGATGTGGTGCATTCATCTCTCACCTCTCCCAAGATGGACTGTCCCCAGACAAACTGTGCAGGCATCATAGTGATCTTTCTCATGCAGAGAAAACTCACAGCCCTCAGTACAGGGATGAATGCCCAGTATCTCTGAGGTAAGGCTGGACGACTATATGGAAAACTAGTAGCAAGCTAAACAGCAGCTAATTTGGGAACGTTCTACAGCAAGCTTGAAAACATTAATAAAGCCTTTCTGTAAGATGCAGACATGTCAAGTGAGGATGCTGTTGATCTATAAAGACTAGCTGAACTAAAAGAGTCGTGAAAACACTTTATTGATCCCAAGGGGAAATTAGCGTGCTCGTACAGCACACATAAAAAATAAGACAAACTAAGAAAATAAACATAAAATAAAGTATGGAAAATGTTGAAAAATTAAATACAATTTAAATGTAAAAATATAAAAATATATGCATGGCATGAGACGTGTTACTAGAATGAGATGCACAACAAGCACGTGGTTGTGATGCTGATGTGTCCACATACTTTTGGTCATACTGTGTATAAGGGACTGCATATGGCAGGTTTGAAGATTTTGCTGCACAACTCAAACAGAACCTTCATGTTAACAGTATCTAAGAAAAGCATATAGAGCATGTAAGAAAAGCTTCTTACATTCTTGTTTTAATCCATATCAGTTACATATGTCATTAAAATATTTTTTATACTAAATCTGACAAACCAGTTCACTACAGATTGTCTGAAAGCAAATACCACTCAGACACACACACAAACACACACAATGTAGAGGGCAGACTTTGGTTATTCTATGAAAATTGGGGCTCGTACATGTGGGACTGGATTAGGAAGGGGCAGAGGTCTGGCAGAACACACTAGGCTAACAATTCCCAGCTGCACCGTCTCCAAGCAACAAGATCCAACATCTGCAAGAGATCGTCTCCAGAAGGACTTTAAGGATGACGGATGAAAGTAATGTTGAAAAAAAAGAGCTGCACTGCAAAAAAAGGACAGCAGAGAAAAAAGTACAGAAAGCTTCAAAAGAGATTTCTACAAAAAAATATTAATTTTTGTTTTTATTTTTAAAATGTACTGAAGTGGGAATGAGGTTTTTTTTTATTTTTTTTTAGATAAAGTAAAAGTTGAAGCCAACATGTGTGTTTCAAATGTGCTTAATCACTTATAACTTGGGAGAGCTGGATATGGTCAGGGATTCACTAAAGAAAAAAAAAGTGAAATCCGGTTAAATGTAGTAAACATCACTTTGGAAAAAGTGAGTCATGTACTAAACACTGAAAGTTGGCTGTCCACCAGCAAACAGAAGCAAGAAGAAGAACTTCACATGGTTGCAGCTGGATGTGTGAGAATTCTCCTTTACTTATTCATTATAATCATGCACCATGGCTGCAAAAAAAAAATCTTACTTTGAACAATCCACAAATACAGTAAAAGGTTACAGATTTCAGATATTGTGTCCGGCATGTCGCATAGCGCATTATTTTACTCAGTCAGCAAAGTCAGACTCAGGAAACTCCTGTGTTTCCTCTGGCCAGAGCACCAAGTGATGCCTAAACAAGCAACAAAACAACCATAAAACCACAGCTTGTTTGCATAAAGGGGTGACTCAGTGGAAGTACCCAGTCACCCAATAATACTGAACTCTTAATAGACTTTTTCAGTTGTGACATTCTTTCCCACTGAATACAAGACTCATTTTTTTGAATAAACCTACTGTTTTGTTTATTCAAAAGCCCCCATTGAAGTAGCTGTCCCAAATAAGAATCCAGACAGTAGAGAGGAAAATTGTTGTGTAATCGTGACTGTTGGATGGTGTTATATTAAATTGTTCTGTATGTCCAATTTAGTTCCATTACATGCAACATTTTGCCAAAACAGGTGTCATCAATATGATGCAGAAAAATTGATACATGCTTGTCCCAGCTGTCCCAGCATTATTTGCATGATTCCTCTACATACACTCCTATGCTGTAGGGGGCAGTAAGCAGTGTAAGCTTGTTGCAGTCCACCAATCAAAAGCTTTACTTGCATGCTAGCATTCACATTAAAGCCCCTAAAATTGTAGCCACAATCTAGCACTTGTCCAAGCAGTACAGCTGCCAAAACACTTTCCTGTTGGTAGCAAATCATGGGTGTGGAAATATTCTGGTTTTAGAAAAATAGAAAAAAATAAAAAGCAGCTTGGCCATATCTAAACTATCTTCACTATTTATTCACTGGTGTACAAGACACCAGTGTGGTAGGTTCATGAAGACATCGCCACAGCATTTTCCTTTGGAAAATATATTACTCTATCGTAAAATATCCAAAGAACAGGAAATTATGGTAATCATAATTGCTATGGTTCACTCTATACCTGTACTAAATAGTCAATCTTAATATGCAAGCATTACATCTGTTGATTAAATCTGGTATAATGGTGATAAAAATATAAAATTCCCGACACAAGTTTCTCTGAAATACTGTATATGCTGGTTGCTAGAGCATGCTAGACTAATTTTTTCTACTTGCAGTGCTTTGTTCAAGTTTTTAGCCCGAAATTTCATTCAAGTTGAAAATTCATTATGTCAAGAAGCTCTGCAAACTGTTCATGGGTTCTTCAAGTTCTTCTGTATGGTTGGATGTTTTTTGTTGACAACAATTTTTAAACAGTGCCACAGATTCTCAGTGGGATTCAGATCTGGACTTTGATTTGGCCACTGAACAACATTCACCTCTTTGTTTGTACCCATTCATTTTCGTTAGCATCATATGTGGAACCATTGTTCAGCTGAGCAGTAAGGTTTTACCCAAATGTTAGTGTTTTTTTAGCAGACCAAATCAGGTTCTCTTTTCAGGTTCAGCTCCATTTATTCTCCCTTTGATTTTGACAAGGTTTTGAGGATGAATTTTCTGGCATCACCATATTTCACTGAAGTGATAGTATTTGTTAAGGTATAGTCTGTGTTTAGGTTTGCACTACACATAGAGCTTTGAAACTTGCCCAAATACAGTATCTTGGTCACGTCACACCAAAAAAAATCCCACATCTTTATTGGATCACTTTCAGGCTGGATCATATTGTTTCATTCTAGCCACCTTTGCATACAGTTCTCAATCATACAGAGCTCTTGTTATGGATGTCTGGTCTGGTGGTGATATCTGGTCACTCTTGGCCTCATTGTGACGTCCCTCACTATCTTGTTTTTATGCTGAGTTTAGACAGACTGCCTTGTCTTAGGGACACTTGGGTGTTGGTGTAGTGGGGCAGCTTCCACTTCCTCAATATTGACCCAACACTGCTTACCTGATCAATGCTGCAGTGCTGGTGGTCATATAGTTTTTGTCAAAGTTCTTTTCTTCTTCTTCTTCTTCTTCTGTTATTTGTTTTCATCTTCACCAAAATTTCTTCAGTAATATCATATATATACTTCACCAATCCATGCATATGAAATTTGGAATGATTGCAGCCCCACATGCCAGATATGGAATACAATGTTTGTGTCATAGTGTCTAGATGTGCATTGCCTTTTGTGCTAGCGCCCCCTGTAATGGCTCAAAGTACTTTTTTGGCCAATAGTTTGACAGCTGTTTTGTCTAAAACTCAGACATTTTGGGGCAAATTAATTTTAAGGAGGTTGCATTCCCCTAGCTCATTTGTGGAGTAGCACCACATAGTGAATATCAAAAACTTACCATTTCCTTGTCAATATCTTGTGATCATGTGTGTAAAGGCTCAAACATCCTGAAATTTTAGAATATGCATCATTACCTCATTCTCTACATGCACACCAAATTTTGTGAAATTTCCTCTATAGGGGGCACGACAACTGACACATTTCCATATCTTAAGAACTTAGAAAATAAAATTTTTACATTTTATTCGCTTATTTCATTTCCTTCTTGCTCATTCTCTCACTTTATACTGCAGTCATATTCTGCATCACTATGCAGTACTTCTAGTTATCATCTGGTATTATTCCATGCTGATAAATTTCACAGGAGTTAAATACTTTTTCCAGCCTCTGTATATGATATCTAGTCCTTTGTGATGCAAAGGTACATTAGCGTTCAGTATAGAGATGAATTCGGTAACTCACCGGATTGCTGAACTGTATGTTATTCTTCTATATTAGTGTTTTAGTTTATATTTATTCTGTTAAACACTGGAAAGTTTGAGCAGTATTCAGTAAGTAGTTTCTGAAAAAATATAATTCATGCATATGTGGAAATACAAGGTTGGTCATCATTCTGGGTGGGATTTTAGTCTTTAGCAAGGCTGGGGAAAGTGTAGTCATACCTTGGGTATGAGTCATCCAGAGCTTGAGGACAGCTAAACAGCCTTTTTCCCTCCATCTGTCGCTCTCCCCATTTCTCCTGCTCTCTCTCTCCTTTTTAAGAAAATTCATCCTCTTTGCCAAGACAGAGGAAAAAGCATAGATACACTGTAGCCTACCAATCTTGGCAGTGCTCCATCTACAGCCTGAGTTTAAATGCTTTTTCTTCTGCATTAACTATTAAGGAACCTGAACAGGACATGGTATAATCACTTCTTCAGCAAGCAGCAGAACATGCAGCTATATGTTTGACTGAATCATGATAAATGGAAGGCTGAGGTCTGAAACTTTGCCCAGTTGCAGTGCCTGGGAAAAAAGAGTTGAGGGATAATATTAAAAGGCATTAAGAAAAAAAGACAGTCAAGGTGAAACAGTCGGATACCAGCAACACAGAGAACCAAAAACCTAACCACAAGCGTTATCTGACCACACATGGCACACATGATCTTGATAACCACAGCCACAAAGCTGCTGAGACACTGTCTGTTGCTACAGGCTGTACTTGAAAACCCCGGATTGCATGTAAACAATGACTCTGTTCTGCATGTTACATGTGTTTTGCCACACACAGTCTGTTTGAAGGTGTAATGAAATAAAAGGGAGGGATAAACACTTCCTATCTGTGTGCTTTGTAATTAGAGTTGTTTGAGAGAACGGATGAGTAGGGGGAACTGAGTAAATGTATGAAAGTCTGTGTGTGTGGGATGTTTTGTGTACTTGTTGCTTTTAAGTTGAAACGCTGTGTACGTATGTACCGTGTATATGTTATGTGCTGACTTTTGCTTTGCCATAGTTTTCAGTACTATCCATCCCTATCCACATTTTGGCATCCGTTCCCCTATTTTGTTTAAAGCCTATTAAAACAACTTCAGCTGAGTGCACTTTATTACCACGATATGTTCCAGCAAACCGAGCTCACGGGTACATGGGTCTTTACGCCTTATTTATAACAGCAGAGCTCGTGACTTAGTGGTATACCATATAAGGCAATGTAATTTATACAGTATAATAAACATGCTTTAGGGAAGAGCTACAACAGCCAGTATATATGTGTTTATACTTATACATTTCCCGGCATAGGTTTACACAGTATATCATGTAGGCTCTTCAGTGCTTTGGATGAGTGGCCACACTCCTCCATACTCTTATGCAAGACGAGATTTGTGGGGTCCAGCTGAGGAGATATCTGGTCTTCATTCCCAGAGTCTTTGAAACATAAACATGGAGCCAATGAAGTGAACAACATATGGAGCACAGAAAAACTGAATAAATACACCAATCAGACATAACATTATGACCACCTACTTTTCTCTACACGCATTGTCCATTTTTATCATTTCTACTTACCATATAGATGTGCTTTGTAGCTCATCTAGAATTACAGACTGTAGTCAATCTGTTTCTCTACACACTTTGTTAGTCCCTTTACTCTGTTCTCTAATGGTCAGGATCCCCATGGATCATTCTCAGCTCTGCAGTGACACTGATGTGGTGGTGGTGTGTTAGTGTGTGTTGTACTGGTGTGAGTGGATCTGCTGGACACCTCAGTGTCACTGCTGGACTGAAAATAGTCAAGCAACCAAAAATGTGCAGTCACCAGCATCCAGTAGGCAGCATCCTGTGAGCACTGATGAAGGATTGGAGGATGACTAACACAAACTGTGCAGCAACACACGAGCTACTGGCTCTGACTTTACATCTACATCGTGGAGAAACTAGGCAAGTGTGTCTAATAGAGTGGACAGGGAGTGGACACAGTGTTTAGAAACTTCACCAGCACTGGTTGATCAGTGTACACAAAACCCAGACAAAATGAATAATGTACTGTAGATGTCTTATGTAGAAGAAAATTGTACATTCTGTGAGGTCTGGCCGCCAGGGGGCGCCCGAGTCGCCCTGATTGCGTTTCCCACAGGGCACTGCACAATTGGGCACACCTGCTGGTGGCCATTTTGAGTGCCGTGTTTAAGCTGCCCTGAGGAGTATAAAAGGGACTCAAGGAGTTCAACTCCTCAGGGCGGGTCATTTTGGGTGTTTGCTGTCCGAATCCACATCGCTCCTTCTCAGGACTCTTGGTTGATATTCTCGCCTTGTGTTTGTCTTGCCATGTTTTTCTTTATTTAGCTTCTGTTTTGCCAATGTTCAGCTCAGTCTTGTTATGCCATGTTTAGCCATGTAAAGCCAAGTTATGCTATGCTATGTCTAGTTATGCTATGGTTAGTCATGTTAAGCCAAGTTATACCATGTTTAGCCATGTAAATCCAAGTTATGCTATGCTAAGCCTAGTTATGCCATGTTTAGCCATGTGAAGTAGGCCTTGTCTTGCTTTGTTTAGCCACGTAGGCTATGTTTAGCCATGCGTAGTCATGCTCGTCTTGTTTAGCCATGCTCAGCCTTATTTGTTTTGCCATGCTACGCCATGAGCACCCTGCCCGTTTTGTTTGTTCACCTGTCAATAAACTCATGAAAAGCAACCTAACCTGTGGGGGAGCCATCCCTAACACATTTAAGAAAGTTAAAATGTGTTTCCTGCTTGAAATACTCATCTTTAGTTATCACTTTATCCTTGTCTGGGTCACTTCACAGTCTTTTCTGGAAACATTGAGAGTTATGTGGGACTTCACACATTCATTCACATTGAGGCAATTTAGTGTATTCCGACCACCTGTCTGCATGTTTTTGAAACTGTGACTACCCTGCTGCTTTTTTATGTTCTGCCATTTTTGTTTCCACTGCAAAAGCAGTGGAAATGGATAAGGCTTTCATGCAGCTTTTTTCTGTACCACAACAGAATCCCAGCTGCTTCAGAAACTTTTGTATGTTTGGCAAAAACGTATTGAAATCTCTAGGGATCTGGTCTTAAAATGAAGTGTTTCCATGAGTCACTGTAATTGAAACAGGGCATCATTGTGATGTTCTTGTGAAAATGGCTGCCAAGAGGAGAGAAGCTCAGACTCAACAGCAATACAGCTCTATGAGACGACTGAAAGCAGGTACATTTGTTATTTTGCCCATTAAACAGTAAATAGACTCCATAAATAAACCACATTTTTCATAATTGAGACAAGTAAAAGTTTAAGAATCTGCTTTTTCAGGAAAAAAAAACTAATTAGAACAACAAACATGTATATATATTAGGGGTGGGACTCTAAAAAAAATTTAATCTAATTAATTAGAAGCTTTGTAATTAATTGAAATTAATCACATTTTAATCGCATTTCAATATTTAACATGAGAAAGAAAAAAGACATTGTCTTTCTG
>JAOVVG010000004.1:19614763-19629407 GCA_028566375.1 Leptodoras nelsoni
TATATACTGTATATATGTATGTATGTAAAGAGAGGTAATGGCAAATATGGACTAAATATGAAATATATAAAAAAAAGATATAAAATGCAAGTAGAATTGTACAATCAAATAAAATAGAATCTAGAAATATATTAAGAACACAGAGAGTAGAGATTAAGAAAAAAATTTCTCAGTCACTGTGGCATTGTTGGAAGTATCCTTTCAAGTGTTCCTAATAAAGTGGCATGCAAGTATATCTAATAAAATATCAGTAAGTCAATTGCTAGGAAAGGTAGCATGTGAATAACTGTAAATATAAACATAATTACTCCAGTTGCACTAGTTATAGGGCTATTACCATTTATAAGATCTACTTGCAGCTTAAAGATGTATTACTGCAAGATCTCGGTTCCTGTGTAGAGTTTGCATGTTCACCCTACGTCTGCATGGGTTTTCTTCCTGGGGCTCTGGTTTCCTCCCACAGTCCAAAGACATGCATGTTAGGTGAACTGGAGATACCCCCACCAATGAGTCCTGTCATGAATGTAACCACTGTGTAAAACATGATGTTAAACCCCTAAACATACAATTTATATGTGCAGTTGTTTCCCATAGCATGCCCATCTGCCACAGTCACCGGATATGCTTAATTAAACCCAGGATTCATTAGTAATTGTTGGACAACCCTAACCCTTATTTTTAACGTATAATTTTTGTGCATGCAAAGGCAGCCACTATTTATTTGCATACATAAGCTAATGTGTTCTGACCTTATTTAAAATATACATAGATGTAGACTTGGAGAACTCGGGGTTAGAATTAGACATGAGAATTTTTCATGTTACTGTTCGCCCGTGGTGTTCGGGTGTCGTGATTAAATAAAACATTAGTCTGAAAAAATAATAAAATGAAAAGTGCCTTGATCTTGAGTCATAGTTGCTACAGTTGATTAGCAAATCTGACACACATTCAGACCCCTCAAATATTAGAATGTACTAAATATTTTGTATGAACATTAGAACAGTGCTGAGCAGAACAAGGCCATGGAGTAAAAGGAATGCTTTGTGTACCGGAATACAAACATTTTGAGTAAATTTAAATTTACCAGAAATAATAGCTGAATCTGACATTCTTATAACTTACTGTTTTAATTTTGAGTGTCGCTTGGATTTACTTTTGTAAGTAAACTGGTTGAAAGTTGTTTTTTTTTTGCAGTGGATTACGTTGTTTCATGGAGAACCAGCACCAGTGCTAAAGCAGGAATCATTGTATGAACCGTGTAACAGCTTGCTAGTTCTGGATCGCTCCCACTGCCATGTCCCATGTAAAAACCGTAATGCTTTAAAGGAATTCTTTGGTAGATTTTAAACTAGCCCTGAATCAATGGTTTGCATAAAAGAGTTCCTGGAAATTGGGCATTTTTGCTGACTTTGGAGCTCTATTCCTGACACCTCAGGCACTGCCGAAATACTTCAATATTTTTCAATTAGTCATTTCAATCAGTCTCAATCTAGACTTTATTTGTTTAATTGATCATTTTTTGAGAATTGGAGCACAGGAGCATCATAGCCGACCTTAATGCTTTATCTCAGAAAATTTTGGAAAATTTGGATTTGGCATAATTTTTAATCATAAGACTGATATGTAATATATGATATAGATGCCCTAAAAGATTCCAAGGTGTGAAACATGGTGAATATTAGGACTCAATACTTCTAATTTCAGCATGAAAATTAAGAAACAGCAGAAATACAGCACACACCCACTTTATTTGTTTACAGAAATTGGGCGATGGTTGTTCCTAAACCCTAAAACATGGCGCCCTTGCTGTCTCTTTGGACCAATCAAATCCTTCCAATGTCTGTCAACGTCACATGCCTCACATTTCCTTGAATCTGATTGGCTGTTCAGGTCGCGTCACTGACAGGGAACACGGCGGGATTTTCAGACGCTTCAGATTTTTTTTCACTGGTTCCACTGGTTTCAGCGCACGAACTTCGCTTTAACAGCACAAGTGTGTATTCCTTGGTAGCGAGGACGTGTATCTGAAAAGAGGTTAAGTGTTAAAAAATATAACAACAACCAGAATTTGGATTAACCGTAGCTAAAATAAGCTAAGCTAAGCGGCTAGCTGTCAGGGAGTTAGCTTGGCTAGCGTGTCAGGGCTGCAGGTAGGGCGGAATGACTACAGTGATGTATTAAGAGAGTCTGCGTTTAAGTTTGTTGTTGTTGTTTGTATTCAGTTTGTAGAATTAGGAAGATTTAATGGACAGCCAGCATCACCAATACCGCTATGAGTCCTCCAGTCAGGGAAGAGAGAACAAACTGCAACGGAAAAAGGCTCTCGGTGGAGCCGGATATGCACCATATCCGCCCTGGGGAAACGAAGAAGCGGAGAAAAAGCCCAAGTTTGTGAGTAAAGAGTCGTACATACTCTACATGTTGTATTATATTTAATTGCTAAGAAATTGTTGTTTACTGTTGTGTAATATCGCTGTGCTGGTGTTCTGGCAAAGTGCTCTGGCTTCTGCGCATGCGCACTGCGCTTATGCGTGCCATGCATACTGAGTTCACTTCTGAGAGGAAAACGGAACACAGCTAAAGAAACTTTTACTCTGTCACATGCTGCAGCTCTTTTCTCTAAGGAGATGTTTATTTAACATTTAATATAAGAAGGATTCTCCAGTGTTCTGTCCCCCATTAATGGACTTCACACTGGTGAAGGCACCGTTATTGATATATTTCTTTCAGTTCTGCATTATTGAGTCATTACAAAAATTTCCAAATGTCACTTTTCCAACACAAACATGTTCGTACGTAGATAAAGAAAGCAATGCATTACACAACAGACCACTTTTCAGACACAAAGCATAATGAAGATAATGCTGCAGGGTTTTGCATGCAAAAAAAAAAGTGTGAAAGAGGTAAGTCAAAGTCTCCAGGAGAGCCGTGGCAGATTCTCCAAAAAACGCCCAGTAACGCCTAAAAGCTTTTCTTATAATTTCCTTATAAATATGTTGGAAAACACCTGGAACACTGGTTAAGAAAACAGCACACCATATGTGGACTTCCTGTAGTTTATGACTGTTTACTGCACTTTTTTTTATTATTATAAGATGGAACAATAGTGTGCCTAAGAGTTTTTAGATTTGCAAGGAGAAATAAAACAGTTTGAGGTGTGCTGTGCCCCTGTGGTAAGCCAACAAGGACGCAGGCATGATTACTAGATTTGACAGATTAATACCAGGAATAAAATCTTATTTACAGTGCGACGAACAACCCTTCAATTTCATCCGTTCTCCAGCTGATTAGATTCTTCTATTTCCTTAATTGATGCTTGAGCGAGGCAGCATCTGGTTAAAACCTTCCTCACAAACATTTGTGGCTGTAATAGACTGCAGAAGATAAAGGATAAAGCCGATAAGGATAAGGCGAGCTAATCCACTTGCACTTCTGCGCCCGTGAGAGTAGTGTTGTATCTGAATAACCTGTAAATCATGTGGTTCTCGTTCAAGTAGTAAACACGTTTGTCAGTTTTTTTTTAGTTTGCAGTAATTCATTATAGGCATCGGTTCTCTATGTATGGCTCCAGCATCGTTTAAAAAATAATAAATTTTGAAGCACTGTCACCTTGTCGAATCTTACCTGTCGCTCGTTTCAATTGAATTTGGCGTCTTTTTGCCTGGGGCTTAAACAAATCCTCTGCTGAAAACGCCAGGCTTGCACAGATGATTAATTTAGCTTCATAAAATGCCTTAGGGACGAATCAGCTCTGCCTGTTTAAGAAGTCAATAGTGTTGAGGTTTGCTTTAAATGGGACGGAGCTTGAATTTGCCTTAAACACACATCAGAAAGGAGTGAAGTGTGCTGCTGTGTTTCACTGAGAAATGGCGAGCCGGAGAGGCGCTTATCATGAGCATGAACGTTCCTGAGATGTTTTCGAGGTAAATATTCATCATGTGCATTATCTCTGTTATTGCTTGGATAATGCAAAATATGGCTTATAAGGTGTGTGTATATGTATATATATATCTCCTACCTGTCTGGCTCAGTGCCCGTTTGTGCCTGAGGTAGTGACCTTTTCAGATTATTATTTCACAAAAGTATTATCAAAATACTGACTTAATAATAAATAAATAATAATAAAAAAGAGGTCACCTGACCCGTCACCTGACCTCTGACTTGACCTCTGACATCCTGACCTGTCCAGTTTACTTTTTAATAATCTGTGCATCATGTAAAACTGTTAACTTAAGTTATAAATAGTTATGCAGCTCCCAGATTTGTCTCCATTTGTTTAACAATGCTAGATGTTTTTTTTGTGCTGTATCCTGTACGATACAAACCGTCTATTTACTGCAGATTTATCAGACATCCTTATAGTTTAATCTGTTCTAATGAAACTAGAATCGAAATCTGATTTATTACTACATTAGACAGATTTCTGATTGTGATTCCAAATTTTAATGTGCACTGAATTTCCAGAATAACTGGTATAGCAGTCAATACTTAATTGGTAGATCCACGGAGGGATTTTGGAGGGAACGTTGCACAGTCCTCACGCTGATGTTTGTCGAAGCCCCAGTATAGAATTCCGATGTTACTTGAAGCAGTGTTACATGCCTTTGAAAATCGTCATGCATAACTTGCCATTCTCATGTTGGAAACGGCTCTAGAAGCTTCCATAGATGTTTGTTTATATACACACTGACAGACGCAAACAGTGATGTGCCTACATGGCGCTGCTATGCATTTTGCATGGGCTCCTGTTCCAGTTTTTATGCTGTCGTAGCCGATTTGCCTCAAGGTTTAACGAGCTGTGTATTGTGAGATGCCTTTCTGCCCAGCACAGCTGTAAAGAGTGCTTTTCTGAGTTACCTTACCTCTAACCAGTCTGGATGTTCTCCTCAGATCTGGTCTTTCTCGTCAGTTTGTGCCTGCTGATGTTTTTTGTTTTCTGCACCATTCAGTATAAACTCTTTAGACTGACGAAATCATTAGTTTCTGAAACACTCAATCCAGCCCACCTGGCACTCACAGAGATCACATTTTTCCATCTCTCTAATGAATTTCAACAGAGAATGCACGCACACGCACACACGCGCACACACACACACACACACACACACACTTGTCTCTGATTCGATCAGATCGAAATTGCACTCCAGTTATTCTGCCATGATTCATTCAACATTCAGGAGTTTTTTATTACACGAATACGATCCTCCGTGAAAACATCCTGACTCACTCTGCAACTAGCAGAAAGCAAACATGCAAAGAAATGCTTTACCAGTCAATCATGATGTTCACCCAGATCAGGTTATCATTATATCGCAACAGGAAGCACAGCTTGTTTTTGCATTTTAATTATAATACCGGTTAAATAGACTTAATTAAGTCTGGTGTGCTTTTCTCGTCGGTGTAACGTCGACAGCGAGCACTAGGTGGCACTTTAAAACCGTGTAACAGACAGCGAGCGGGTAGAGACTTCATTTCCTTTGAGAGGAACATTTTGATCCTGCTTTCATAACCACACATCATTTCAGCACTGCTACATCTTCACCAAACCCCATCCTTAATTCGGCTCTCCATGTGAGGCAGATGCACTGCATGCTGCTTTGCTAGTAATGCAATATAATGATGTTTTTGTGTGCTGTTTGTTTATTTGTTTGTTTGTTGTGTTTTCCTGTTCATTTAAAGCAACGGCTCTGAAAAAAAGACGTAACAGTAAATAAAACTCAAACTGTTTTTACAGTATGTTTATATAGCTTTGGTTTTCTCCGTCTGTATCCATACGGCGCTGCGGAGCTGGGCTTGTTATTTATTTTGTCATATTGTATGTGTATTTATGTCTACATACTAGACTGTTTGTTTATTTTTTTTACGTGTGCCTGGATTACCTACAGAACAGGGTGTAACAGGAATCTTGTATGCCCTGGCTGACAGGCAAATCATCCTCATCCCTAATATGCACTAATCATATGTTAAACCTTTGACAAAGCTTAAACAAGCAGCTCCGGATGAGTCAGATCGCTCAGTTTATCTGATTAGATGCAGTTACAAGAGCAGGTGTTACTCTTCAGAACGTGTATAAACGGAGAACATGCCCATCTGGATGCAATAAGACACAGAGACTGGGCGAAAGGACAAAAGAGAAAAATGAACTTGGGGTAGCCCTCAATATGGTGGTGGCAGCAGAACATGACAAGGCGAGGGTCAACCAAACGGGAGGCATTACCACCAATTATGGTGGTAGATTGATTCCTTATTTACGGACAAGCAAGGAGTTGCTCAGGAAGAAAAATCGAATCAGAACCTCAGAACGGGGGGAGAAAAACAATTTCCACCATACTTTTATTGCTGGCCTTGGACATCTGGATCAGAAACAGCTGGGTGATTCTGCCGAGGGCTCTCATTCTGCCATTATTTCTACAAGTTTATGAATTATCCATCATCAGTTCAGGTGCCTTGAACTCTGCAGTGGATTAAACTGAGGAGCATTAACTTTTTTTTTTTTGCCCTCATGTCCAGAGAGGCTGTTTGTTTGCAGTCTGGGCTGGTCCGAGCAAACAAACCGGGGAGACAAGCAAAGAGAAGGAACAGGGATGAAACCTGCGTTTAGGGAAGGAGCGAGAGCGTTTGGGCTTGTAGAGGTGAAGGGTCGAACAGGAAGCTGTTCTTGCCTCATTGGTAGGCAATGCGACAGCATGGTGCTTATTGAACAGAACCAATTCGGGAGAAGCAATTACAGGAGCTGCCAGCAATACCCATGGTTTATCACAACATGTCCGACCGCCCTAATGGTGCAGTTAACATTTAAGCACTCAACAAAATGAAAAGATCTGACTTTCCAAACAAAACAATGCCAGAGAAACCGAATGGAGCTATGAAGGTCAATTATGTCTAATTTCCTTCTCTGCTATATATGTTTTTTTTTGTTTTGTTTTTTTTTAAAGGTAATTTTCTTATTTAGCTCCTGTCACTCAGGATTCAAAATGACTACATTTGCAGTTCCTAAGTTACTCTTTGCCCCAGCTGCCCCAGTTGATGTTGACGATGTGTATTATGGGATAAAAGCGCATCTCATTGCTGTACTGTATCTTTGATCAGTCAGATCTGTTTAAATTACTGATGTAGCAGTGACATATTGCTATAGACGCGTGTGTGTGCGTGTGTGCGTGTGTGTGTGTAAAGATAAACGCGGTATGTCACAGCACAATGCGTCTCTACAACTAACACTATAATCTTCTTGGTTTGTGTTTAATCCAGACAGAGCTAGCATGGTTCTTTAACTTTTTTGACACCTGTCACTGTTTCAGATGGTTTCCATTGCTACAATATGTCCATTATACTAATTAAGCTTTAAATGTTTACTTTAAGGTTTCTGAGCCATTTTGTACACCTGGCAGATTGAACAGCTGTCCATCGCCAGATGTTTTCAATCCTGAAAACTAAAATAACAGCAGTACTTTAGATCAACAACATTTAAGTTTGTTTGGTGTACTTTTTTTTTTTTGTACAAGGCTATAAAATTCATTTTTGTGTTGACGGTCAGAGTTTTCGCTGATTTTTTTACTATGTTAGTCACACAAAGGAAATGACTTTTAAAAAAAAATGTTTGTGAACAAAACTCTTCCACGCAAGATCAGGATGCGCTTTGGCGCTGTGACTTTACGTACAGGCGAAGGAGCTCTGACTAAAAGGTTTGTGAGAGCTGCTGTTTCCACAACGAGCTCTGGAAAAGTCTTTCAGGTCAGTCAGGGGATCTTTAGCTGTCCATGAAACAAGAACAAGAAGGCTTATATGTGAAAGCTGGCATTTTATTGTTGTCCGTTGCTTTTTTTTCCATCTGAGGAAGAGTTCACCAAGTTGCTTTGGAAATTAGATGCATTATTAAGCACCTACTTTGAATGCCTGATTTGAGGCTTTTGAAGAAAGCTTGATTAAAAGTGGCTTTTGGTTGCCAAACGCCTTACAAAGACACTTTCCGTTGGCTTTTCCTTTGATGCTCCTCTCCAACTTGTCACACAGTACATAACTACTTACTTGCTACTTTTTTAGCTATGTTTTAACCTAGTTGACAGGCAACTGTAGTATAGAACTGGGCAGCACATCAGCGCTTCTACTTATCTAGTCAGTTAGCTAATAAATTTATGATGTCCAAATGGACACCTGACCATCAGATCAACATGCCATGTCCTTTTACTTCTTCAGTGTTCCTAAGATTCCTTAAATGTCTTCAGCAATGAACTCTCAATGTAACACATTTTTATTTGTATTAAAGACAAAACCACCTGTGTTCACCTTTCTGCCCCGGTAATGAAGCAAAATATGAAGAAATATGTAAGGGATAATATACAGAGAGTCAGTCATTATTGAGAAATAAACCCCCCAACACTTGCATGACAACACTTCTCAACTTAATTTTTCTTCTCAAATAATTTTTGGAGGAAGGACCTACTTCCTGAATATAGAGTGAAGGATCTGTCCATTTTGCATGCCAGGTTGGTGTATTTGTAGTTGTTTGCATACAATAGTGTTCAACAGAGCATGTAGAGAATGTCTAGAAGCATTACACTTCTAAATGAATAAAAACGCATTAGCGTAAGCCTAACTGACGCTCATTTAACCGCCTCCTATATTGCCGCAGTAAGCAGCAGATTAACTTTAATGAGGGTTTTAGGATGAGACAAGCATAGCACAAGGTCTTAACAGAGCTGTCCGTATGAGTTAGATCCATTTTGTAAATACTGGTGCATTCATCTGAAAGCGAGTGGTTAATTGTGGTTAAATCTGGAACAGGATGCTGATCTAATGGTCAGGTGTCCACAAACATTTGGCCCTCATAAATGTTTTCGCTAACCCACTAGATAAGTGGAAGCTCTGATGTGCTGCCCAGTTCCATACTATTGTTGTAGTTGGCATGGTGAAGAGTATCAAAGGAAAAGCTGTAACATAAACAGAACACCTTTAATCTGCAGACCCTCGAGCTGTAAATTAATTTCCTTTCCTGGAGATGAGTGCTCCAATCTCAGTGATGCTGATGTCACTGTAAAGAAAATGTGGCCTGTTTTCAGGATGGTGTTTCTCCTCCTATCTATTCTTCCATTACC
The DNA here is from genome assembly GCA_028566375.1 of Leptodoras nelsoni. Taxonomy (NCBI): domain Eukaryota; kingdom Metazoa; phylum Chordata; class Actinopteri; order Siluriformes; family Doradidae; genus Leptodoras; species Leptodoras nelsoni. The sequence goes on from JAOVVG010000004.1 coordinate 19,623,856, forward strand.
TCTTGCCCTATCTATCAGTGCTTTGTTGCTATGCAGCTCCAGACCTGCCTTTGCCTCTAACAGTGACCCTTACACAGTCTGTAGGGACGCTGTGTCAGCCCAGTCATTTCATTAGGACAGACCGCATCACACTTAGGATGCAAAACCAGACATTGGATAATAGCCAGTGGTCCTGCCCAATGCAGGTACACCGACAAACTGGTGGAGAATATATAATAGGTAAGTTGTGGATGAAACGGACACCTGCCATGTCCTTTTACTTCTTCAGTGTTCCTAAATGTCTTCAGCAATGAACTCTCAATGTAACCTCTCTGGCTTGGATCTTCTTTGACATTTTCGTATTAAAGTAAAGACGTTTTCACCTTTTTGCGCCGGTAATGAAGCAAGATATGAAGCAATATGTAAGGGATAATATACAGCGAGCCGGTCATTATTGAGAAATAAACCTTGACAGGGTGATACGAAGAAGACGAGTATTGAATTACTCCAAAGAGGTTTATCCAAGTTTACATTCACTCTTTTGTATAATTTACATTGTTCTCTATGAGAGAATCGACAACTCGCTCTGGCCGTCTGGGTTGAACAGTTAGCTGTAACTGTAGTGAATGAACCAGAAGATGGACAGTACTATAAGGAGTAATTACACTAAGATTGCTGTACAAATAAAAAGTAAAATAAATGTGTAAGGATGCAGTAATTATCAGAGTCAGGGGTATTTGGATATGTAAAGAATGATTAGGGGTTGTTGAAGAAGACTAAAGGAAATCACCATACATGGTCAAGTAAAGGTAATAGTGAAGGTCAAAGTAATAACTAAGTTAAAAGTCATGATTTAGTTGCAAGTTACTTAGTAGAACATTGTGTTGGTAGGGAATTAAATATGTCACAATCAACAATGTGGCTGTAGTTCATATTGTTTTGTCCTTCATCCACCCTTACCATGGTCTTTGGCTCTGTTTTGCTCTCTCAACGTAAACAGGAGTAGTGATCCTTTACAGGTTTTCTGTGTTTTAACATAAAAATGGGACGCGTTATGAAAAGTTCACTATAACAGTTTGGTCTCTGAAGTGCCTGCCAACCTACAGAATTTGAAAAATGAAAACCCAGCCACAAAATCACTGAAATGATACTGCGCTCCCACTTGATTATCTCCACCTACTGTACAAGTATCTCCACATCTCATTTACAAAGGGGCACCATTTTTTTGTTTGTTTATTCGTAATCTAGTCATGGATGCCCCAACAATAAGCTGAAGTTAAGGAAAATGGGCAGGAAATGTGGTACTGTTGGGGTGTACAGACCAACACACACATGGCTACATCAGCTTCCTGCCTCAGAGCAGAGTAGCTAAGTGGATAAACTTTATTTATGGTGGCAGAGTCCCAGTCTGTGAAAACCTTTGTTTGTTTGTGCTTAACTGCTTTTAGAATCTGGGAGTTCTCACAATCACTTACAGAATTGGTATGCTTTGAGTGTAAACAGTGCAGCTCATGAAAGCCTAAACCCCTGTGAGATTGTAGCTGCAGCAGTTATAGCTTAACTATCAAGATTCAAAGTATGTGTAGACAAACTGTTTTTGTATAGATCATAAAAAATGGCCAGTCTTCAAACATCCAAAATAACCTAATTCCCATCGGCCACTGTGGCATCTGTATAATATGCCTATAGACACCCCATGGCAGAGGCGGTGTATTATCATTTGAAGCGAACAGGCCCTGAAAGTCACTGTTTTCCCCATGGAACTGCAATAACCTATGGGAAAATGGCTGTAATAGGTCCTTTTTAATGGTATTTTATGCTTTGGGAAATGGAATGAATGACTACGTTTCTTAGAAAATATTGTCAGCAGGTAAAACCCAAAAACTGCAGGAGCGGAAGGTTTCAGTCAGAATTCCTCATGAGCAGGTATGCAGTCCCGCACACACTTCTATCAGCTGCTAAATATGGAATAGAGGTGTCTGTTTCCTCACTTACATGTAGTGACTGTCATGGTGAAATACAGAATGAAAGGTTTTAAAGGAAATTGCATCCTGAAACATCCAAAATAGCTATATTATATACTGTATTTGTGATTCTAGGATATGAACAGGCATGATCGTATTTACCCAAAGTTACGTTAGCAAGTTACACTAGCTTGTATTTGTAAATCATGTGGTTAATTAATATGATTAGAGAGGATGGCTTGAGCTAGAGGCTTGAGCTGATTCATGGTATTAAGAATCACTGATCCTTTGGCTGGATCTCATTTATTTATTTATAGTAATGATAATGAAATGCATGTATGGCAGCCTTAAGGCTTCACCCTGCTCTTATGCAGCTCATACAGGGACACAGGTTTTAGAGTATAGCTCACAGACTACTTCATACATGGTGATATGTGTAATAGATGATTTCAGGATAGACATGAAATTGAAATGTGTATGTTCCAATGATAAGAGTTAGCCCATGCCTTGCAATGACTTGAGGGCTTCCTGCAAGGTTAAACGAGCAGAGGATGTAATAAGATTATATTTTAGTAGACATCCTTGCATGAAATGTTTGTCTAACAGCAATTTATTTTTGCTTGTAATGTATTTTATCCCTTACTGATTTTGAGTGCCAGTACTATAGAGTGTCTGTTTTTGACAGCATGGCAGATATCTAATATAATTAAAGAGGTAAGAAACAATTCACTTCTGTCTTTACCACCATCTACACCACACTGTCTGCATTTCCTGTTCATTTCAGTGTTTTTATTTCTCCCAAAAACAAAATTACTGTCATCAATATGCAGCTTCCATCTTGTTACCTAAGTGACATCCAGTAATCATCATGAAATCCACACTTTCTTGCTTGATCAGGCTTCAACATCTGTTGCAGAAATCTTCTCCTGTCTTCTCAGCTCATAAACGTTTTTGAACTGGTTCCCCTCCCTCTGGAGACTGGATTGTTTCCAGTTCTTGAAGCTGTTTCTTGAGTCACAGCAGCACAAATTTTTGATGCTGAACCATCAGAAATCAACCATCCACTGCTTCATGCCATAGAGCTTCTACCTGTTTAGCTTAGAAGAGCTTAAGTAACCTGAACTCCACTGGACACCTTTAGGATGAAGGGATACTCTGGCCCAACATTTTTGCTGAGCCTTCCCTCACAAATCGCCACAGCCGCATTACATATTCTGGTGGAAATCCTTCCAAAAAGGATTCCCTCAAGCATGGGGGCTGTTATAGCAGCCACGATAGGACCAAGTCCACATAGATGGACATGGAATACGATGTTCAAGAACAGATAGTTGTGTGATGGTCAGGTATCTATAAACTTTTGGCCATATAGTTTAGCTGTATTGCAAAGTTTCAGAAATACATCCATCAATGATGCTTCCTCCAAGATACATGAAGCTGATCAACCATTTCTTTTTGACTAGTGTTGTGGCGATTGACAGCAGAGGAGAGTATGTCATCCTGCCCTCCTAGTTTTGTTTACTTGGCTCCTGGCTATATCATCGTTGGGCTTTGAACTCTTGATCTCCAGACTACAGGGTGTTTTCAGTAGTGTTTTTAGTAGTAGTAGTAAAATATAATAGTTTTGCTTTTCTTAGAAATTTGGGGTTTGTGATTCTGGCCCTTTTCTCAGTAATGGTGGAGAACTCCACCATTCAGTGAGATTTCCAAATGGACTCATAATGACTAGGGCAGGATCAGGGCTGGGTAGCAATAAGCTGTGATCCTTTCATTGCTGCCTAGGATGTGAATGGGTGCTTTTGCATTCACACTACAAATGTTCAGTGCATTACAGACCATCTGTAATTAGTGCTGTTCACTTACAGTCTGATCACCTAGGACATTTGGTGCCAGGTGTGCACAGGACCACTTGTTTATCTTTGGTTTGAGTCCTTGCCTTAACTTTATCCCCACTGGTGAGCATAAATCACACATTTGTCGAGGCGTTTGAAGAGAGGCCCTCAGCGTCTAAACATCCCAGTTTACCACAACACTTTATGCCCATGAACCCTCCAGAACTGCACTTTTACCCAAGACTAAAAAACTATTAACTAAAGGCTTGACTATTCAAATACTGTAGGTTTACAAGCTAGACCTGAACACTGAGATTGCAAAAGCTGTTCCTTAACTGTTCAAGGTACCAACAAAGATCCATCTGTCAACATGCTTTACAGTTTCATTTTGTACATTACCAGCCTAAGTACTCTAGGATTGTTGTCACAGTTTCTCTATCACTATGATGGATTTCTGTCATATATATGTCATTTTAAGATCTGTATTTTCATTGATATTTGTATATTTGATCACATATTAATTACTTGGGGTGAAACGGTGGCTTGGTGGGTACTGGCACTGTCGCCTCTCAGCAAGAAGGTTCCGGGTTCGATCCCCGGGTGATGTGGTCTGGGTCCTTTCTGTGTAGAGTTTGCATGTCCTCCCCGTGTACATGTCCAAAGACATGCCCGTTAGGTTGATTGGCGTCTCTGAAGTGGCCCTAGTGTGCGAGTGTGTATGAGTGTATGAGTGTGTGTGTGTGTCCGTGTGCCCTACGATGGATTGGCGCCCTGTCTAGGGTTGTTCCTGCCTTGCTCCCTGGGCTGCCAGCTAGGCACCGGCTCTCCTGTGACCCTGAAATGGGAATAAGCGGTTAAGATAATGAAAAAAATCTTTTATGAAAAATTAATTACTTATAGACAAACCCAATTACAGGTGCCCACCTATCTCATGCTTTGGGCTTCTGCTCCTGAGCTCCTGTGTTGTGACGGGTATGACAGCCTGACAGCTGTTGATGGGGTGTCCAGAGCCCGGTTGTCATGTCGTTACTCCAATCCTGACGTTTAAGGTTAAGACTGTCAGCTGCAGGTGGGTGTGATTGAGCTTAATGGACTACAGTCGAAATGATTAGCCACCCTGCGTCCGCTGAGGTTCTGTCGCATTGACTTTAATGTCCTCGTCTCACAAAGGTCTGATTAAAGAATCTGTTTGGCATTCATATGTCTGCACCTTTGTGCTGACTCTTCCTTCCTACATATTCAAATCTTAATGTCCTTGGTCCACCTCATTAATTTGAGCAGGCCTCATGTTGCAGTTCTTTCCTTTTACTCAAAACGGTCATGGAATAGGCTGTAATTGAAAGATATGTTATCAGTGTGCAATTAAAGAGGCAGGAAAGAGATAACAGGCATAGCTGAAATGGATCTCTTGCAAACTTTTCAGCATCGGTCTATTGAATGAAATCGCGCTTGCTAGCAGTGGTGCATCCTGAGTAGCCATGTGGTGTTCAATTATGATGAAGTCCTGCTGCAGTAATTGAATGCACAGTATTGTTTTTTTTTCCTAGACACATACATTTTGTCAGTCTCTGTGTGTCAGTTGTGAAGGTGCTGTCTGTGGAGGTAGTATTTTTGGACAGTTTTGTGCAGTTTGGAATAAAGGCTGACCATTACAGAAAGTTTTAGTTTCTGAGATTTTTCAAGGTCCCCCCTTGTCACGCGACGAACCGCCAGTCCGGGAGAGCGAAGCCATCGCGTGCGTCCTCCGGTACACGTGACGCATGCCGCTGCCTTTTTTCGA
>JAOVVG010000004.1:19662725-19673656 GCA_028566375.1 Leptodoras nelsoni
ATGTCATTCCCAAGATGAATTGACGCTGTATTGGCCGCAAAAGGAGGCCCTACACCATACTAATAAATTATTGTGGTTTCAGTTTCATTTTCTAACCCCTGTATATGTATATGCATATGTATAATACACGCACTACTAGTATACTAATCATACTAATATGACGTAGGACCATCTTTGCTCTCCGTCCGTCCATCCGTACGTACTTGCGTCATGGCACAGACTCCCGTTCGTTTGAGATTCCGGTCCATGTTTGACATGATTTACATTATTGCAGATTTGTCAGCTGTACGTTCATGCTGCCAGTTTTCCAATTCCACCACATCCCCTAGGTGTTATATTGGATTCCGATCCGGCGACTGGGAAGGCCACCGAAGAACACCGAACTCATTATCACGTTCATGAGATGACTTGTGCTTTGAACGGTGACATGCTGAATTATCGTATCGGACGTCTTCTATACGACGGGTAGATTACGCCCATGAAGGGACACAGCTGATCAGAAACAATAAGACATGTATGACAAATAATGCTTGATTAGGTGTTAATGTGCACCAAGTAAGCTTTCCAAACAAAGAAACTAATACTCGTCAAACCTGACAATGTAAAAATGTGCATTCGTACAGCAGAATTCCTGTCTGCTCGAACCAGACTGGCTGTTGTTGCTACTGCTGTTTCACTGGATGTTTTTTTGTTTTGTGCGCCATTCTGTTTAAGCACTACAGAAACACTCTGAAACACTCAAACCAGCCTGTTCACTGAGATTAAGATGTGTAATGTGAATATTATCTATCTATCTATCTATGTATCTTTTTATGAAGTGTGCTTCCTAAGGTTGTAGTGAATGTGTATATACACACACACACACACATAAACACACACACTATGATATAATAAGCAGAGTAATACTTTGGATGAAAATAATTGATAAATTACCACTAATGAGGCAACATCCTAAACAAACTGCGTCAAGTGAATAAGAACAGTAGGGGAATTATTAGAGTCTTTATTATAAAGAATCTAATCATTAATTGGAGTAACGAGGAAGCTGGAAAATTACAGGCTGGAAATCCACCAGCTTGACCGTCTCAGCCTGTGCTTTGGAAGCTGGCCAGAGGATTTTATTTTATGAGAGTTTAATGAAATTAACATAAAATGAATGTTTATTTTAGGTCAGGAGCAACGGTGAGGGCTGGGAAAAAAAAGACAGCGTCAATCACTTCAGTATGTGTTCACAGCATAGGCTGTATTTGTTAAAGCAAAAAACGTGCAGTGGAACAAAATTGAACCCAGAGCATGCAGTAAGGGGAGGTTTAGGCAGTGTGTATGTAAATTCTAATATTTTTAATATTGTAAAGTTCCTATCTTGCTGGCTGACCTTATTCGTCACTTGCAAGTTGTGTTAATTAATGTTAAACATATAAGCTTAAAATAAAGCTGTCAAAGACATTAAAGGATACCTGATGAACGTTTAGCTGCTAGAAAGTCATGCAATGCACGGTCCGTATTAGTCGTCAATCAACTCGCCCACATGACTTCCTTAAAAGGTCTTAATTGACAGAAGAAAGTACTTGTAGAATTGATCAAAGACATCTAGGAAGTAAAATTAGATGTGTAATTCGAAATGAAAGTTTTCGTTTCTGCTCGGTTTATTTTAATACAAGTGTGTAGGGTTAAATTTTATACTGGTGATGGCCACCAGATGGCGTCAGAGATGTTTTGGCGCTTATATACTGTACCTGTACAGTCTATAGTCAAGACAGAGAGGCTAGATTTGCTAAGTGTCATCTGGTAACATTAAGTTTTCTCTCAAAATGTCTAGTCGTTATGTCTTCCACATGCTATTCATTATTATAATTAGAGTTGCTTGTTAACCAGTAACACAGCCATTCATATACTGTATTATATATAATCTCTGTACTCTCTTAAGTAAAGGTTTCAGATATTATACTGAGATCTTACTAATATCTGTCCTTTATTATTACAGCAATATATAGTCAAGATTATCCTAGACCAGGTGATGTTATGGCCATACAATTAAGAATTAAATAGAATGACTTAACCATAATATAACCATTTAAATATTGAATTTCTTTACTTCTTATATGCTGATATAGCAGAAGTACCTCAGTGGTTATGACATCTGACTGTTGGTCAGAAGGTCATTAGTTCAAATCCCAGCACTACCGAGCTATCTCGTTATTGTAACAGACTTTGGACCACGAAGATGAGCGTTTTTCAACAAACAACATTTAAGTAAATGTTCTTGAGCTGAATATTGCATAATATTAAGTGTATTTACTTAGCGCTCATTTACAGTTCTATAGCAGTACCAGTGTTATGAGGAACACTAGGCTTTATCAAGGATCTAAATACTTCTGAGCTTTGACAATTCACCTTATTTAGTATATCTATCTATTACCTATACCTAGTATATCTGTCTATTATTTAATAATCGTTGAATTAAAAAGAACACAACTATATAAAAGTTGTAAGGTTTTTCAAGGTTAATGGTTTTTTATGTTGTGTTTTATTATTAGGTTTGATTTAATACCTTAACCCAAACCCAGGCTACTGAGGTACTAAGAGGCAATAAAACGTTATTAGAGATTCAACACAGTCACAAATAATGTATATTATTTCTGTAGCCCAGAGACCCAGTGACCACCACTTTCTCGATAGTGTCTCTTGGGATCCCAGCTTTAAATGTTGTGATTTTAACACAGGGAAAATGATGATTACAGTGTAATCATCACATGTGCTGTGTGTCTGACAGGGCAACCTCTACTGCGACCCAGCTAGCAGCAGATCTGGGGCAGTTCAGGCTGCTTCCCAGCTCCTTACACATTCACCACCTCACACTTAATGAGAGTTTTTGAGAAATATGCTGGGTATGCTGGGTTTTTTTTTGAGTTATGTAAACCAGACACTCAAAAATGAAGCTAGTGGATAGTTGTAGCTCAAATGTTATCTTGACTGATTTTATTCTGTCATCCTAATGTCTTTTTGTTTATTTATTGTTAACAGAAATTGATTTTGGGTCTGGCTTGCCTTGGACCAAAAACTTAACCTTTTGCCTTTATGTTTAAAGCCTATAGATGTTGCACCAGTATTTACACTCTTTATTGTCCCATGGTTAGTGGCAGAGCTTATTGTGCACCTTTGCAATTATGTAGACTGCTCTCGGGGATTAGTTTATTAGATTGTTGTGGCAAAAAAAAAGGATGCAGTTTCATTGTTCTTTAAAATAAAAGCTGGTTGATAAGCCTCTGTGAGTTTTAATCTAGCATGTAAAACAAATCCGCCGTTTCCACCACTGCATGACCGACGACACTGAGCAGAGAATCTACATGTAGAGCATGAATAGGGAGATCAATGGCCTGATCACCTTGTTTTTTCCCCCCCAAGTTAATGCCCTTATCACTTGCACCTGTGTTGATCTGCAGAAGACAGAGCAGACCCAAAAGCGGGAGGGTTTAATTATAGCGGCATGACTTTACCTCCTCTGTAAATTCAATGCTCTGTTTTGGATTCCTGGGAGATTTTTTGGGGGTTGTTTGATTTATGCATGCTCTTAAGAAGTTTGTCAAAGTTTATCTCGGTTTGCGGTGCGGTTACGGAGTGCTGAAACACAGGGTGGACCATGATTTAAATTCTTAAATATAATATGATAAACTTTATATTGTTCAATATGTTAGTTTTGTAACACAAAGAGCTCAGAAGTGACTCCTACAGTGACTCCTATTTAACTTTTTTAAACCATTGGTTTGGGTGTATACTTTTACTTTAGCATGCACTCCAAGTTTGTATTCATTCTCAGTCGTTAAGACTTTGGACTACTGATCCGGAAGGTCATGAGTTCAAATCCCAGCACCACTATGCTGCCATTTGGGCTCCTGAGCAAGTCCCGTAACCCTCAAGTGCTCAGTTGTATAAATGAGATGAATGCAAGTCACTTGGGATAAGAGTGTCTGCCAAACGTAAATTCTCAAACATGGCTTTTGACGACGTTTAGCTTGACAGTTTAAAGCATTGTGGATAGTCCCACCCTTTGTCTCTCTGTCTTCTCTCTCCGCATTCAGCTTTCTCCATCTCCTTTCTTTGACATTCAGACCTAATTGTTTATCCCAAGACTATGTTTACTGCAAATAATTGCCTCACAATGAAGTCCTTCCTGTCGGCTCTGTGTGCCTGTCCAGGATGGTAATTGAAACTATAGATTCTGGCATGGCTTCCTCTCCGTCATCATAAAGCCCACACTCACCTTGCAATTACCATTACTTGACCCAGGCATAATTACCATAGTTTCACCTTGTAAGTGCTACAGTCTGCACTTCATTTTTCCTCTTTTCAATTTTCTAACAGAGAACATCCATACAAACGTCCCTGAAAACAACGTCACGCTCACCGCTTGATTTCTGGTCGCTTTATGGAACCTTTTGTGCATAAGTAAACAAGATCGGGGCACAGATTCCCGATACCAGTTAGTGTTACTTGGCACTGTGCATAAGGTTAAATAAGCAGAGACGAATGTTCAGGGGCACAATTCTGACGAACAGTTGACTAACGGTGGGCTGATCGGGACATCTAATGAGCGAATACACACCGGGTGCACAGAGTCGCACAGCCCGACCTCAGGCTGAAACTGATCCGCTGATTAAGCCATTAGACAGCCTCGCTTGCCTCCACAGGAGGACCACATGCGTTCTGATTGGTTTAACATCCGTGTGCGTGTGTATGCTGGAAGTGAGTGTTTATTAAACAGGGAAGTAATGATATACACACGCAAATGTACATGTACATATGAGTGTCAGGGTTTCGCAGTATTAACTGATAATATAATATAATTAACAAGAACCAAAATGAAACAAAAAGATCCAACCACCCTCTTATTTTTTTTTTTTAAAGCTGTTTTTGAGAAGACTTCCCCATAAACTGTTTACTGAAAGAGATACTAACCGAGCAACTAATCTGGTTTTTCTTCTGGTCAGCACAGTCATGTACACTGAAGTAGCAGAAAAACTGGTACACCAGTCAATATTTGGTAGGTCTTCCATGGAATCATGGAGGGAACGTTGCACAGTCCTCATGCTGATGTGTGTTGAGGCCCCAGCATTGAATCCGATGTTACTTGAGGCAGTGTTGTACACCTGTCATGTAAAACGATTTTCGCCAGCCCACCCCGAGTCTTTTTACAGCCACGGTGCTGTCCTCAAGTTTGAGGTTTTGCCTTGAAACGCTCGTATGTGAAAATCCAAACTTCGCTTCTACCTCTGAAATGCCACGACCCCATCTCATGAGCTCCAGCTATTAAACCGTGTTGTAAATCACAAAACCCACAATGCAAAACTTATCTGAACTGAGATTATGAAATGAGTGCCTGAGCTTTTGATACGTTATATGAATTTGTTGTTGGGAGTAAATGGACTTCGGACTGACCCTGACAGCATGAAAACACTGAGACTCACAACCTGCATTGCTGTACAGCAGCCTTCAGAATGTAGGCGATTAAGCTTTTTAAAACCTGCTGTGAGGGCGTAAGAGACTGCAAATAATACCATTATCTTACGTAATTAGAAAATGTAACTGTATTTGTTTCCCTTTGGGTCACATGGGCGATCTGAACCAGCAAAAATATTTTTTTTACAATGGGGGTGAAATCATGATTAACATTTCATGCCATTTTATTGCACACGCTGAAGGTCAGTTTTAAGACTGTTTTTCTTTCTGGCCTGAATGAAAAACTTTCTTCAGAGCAGCCGATGACATTATTGTATTGCCAATGAATATTGATGAATTTTGTAAAAAAAAAAAAAAAAGCATAATTTTGGCCTTGAATAATTCACTCTGAAAGGATTCAGGCTTTAAGTCATAGATTTTGAGGTTCTTTTAAAGTTTAGAAATAAGAGCACCGCTGTGGTTTTGCACGTCACCTATCGGGTCTCTGACGGAGCTCACGCAGGAGCGCAAATGTGCCCTTGCACCTCCATTTCACAATCTACTACTGTCAGATGTACATCCTCAAACAAGCCTCGGCTGTTTCACTGCACTCGCGGCAATCCTTAAGTAATCTCCTACCTTTGTTCCCGAACATAAACGTGTCTAAAATGAATTTCTGTTGACCTTGTAGACAGAACCTGGTTATAATCACTAACATTTCTTTCTTCAAGAAAAAAACATTGTAGGATTTACAAAGTGCTTTTTCTTTCGTATTTTTCCTCACAGCAGCCTTCTTTCCAAATCCTAATTAGTTGCTTTAGTGCACTGTGTCTTAAATGAACCAGCAGTGAGTTGTGTTTGTGTTAGGAGTTGAGTTGTGAGTTGTGCTACAGGTTAACAAAGCACACTCCTCTCTCACTGACGCATTAACACAATGCCACTGTGGTGAGTTCTGAACGCAAAAACAACCGTGTCTCTTTGTCTTGTTAAAACCGAAACATAACACAGACGAACGCTGAACCCTGGCTTTTCTAATAAATCAGTGGTTCACATGCTGCCCTGCATGGATGCCAAGGCTCCTCCTAGCGCACTCATCAGTAATCTTAGCAAAGCAAATATGATCTCGGAGAGAAGAGTCACATCGGCGTGGTGTTTTTTCATTTTAGACTCCGCACCAGAGCGTAAATATCAGTGGAGTCGCAGGATCTTAAGCAGCCGTCACAGCTGAGTGTCACAACTGAAGAAATGAAAAAGCCCAGCAGTTACCCACAGACTGTGTTTGTGTGTGTGTGTGTGTGTGTGTGTGTGTGTGTGTGTGTGGATTATTAGTCTAGGCTCAGTTCTGTTTCTCAGGCCTCAGAAAGACCCGAGGTCATCCTGTTCTCATCCTAATTCTTCTGACCAGCAAGACTCTGACGGGTCGCTCTCAGACAACACCAAGCAATCAAAACCGCATTTACTTGTCTAAACCTTTATACCACCCTGACACTCGTGGGTGTCCACAAAACTAATTTGCTTCGGGGGGAAAAGGGTAAGCTGGTGATGTGAAGTGACCAGTGAAAAACATTCTAAAGTTCAGCAGGGCTTCGTCTCCCGTTATTGAGACTTGATCCATCACTGGCTCACAGACAGTAACACACTCCGGACATTCTGTTCTTTTACAGCCAGACGTCGTCTCGCACCAAGTTCCTAAGCTATACGCAGTTGTGACACAGCGTGAAACGTGCACGCGTTAATAAACGGCTTTCCACGTCACACTCTGTATATTATGGAGGCAGATGCACAAAAGTCTCATTTTTTTAATATCAAAATGTTTTCTAAACTCAATATAGTGGCAGATGTTAGTTGTTTTTTGGGAAGGTACATTAGATTATCTTCTTAACCCATTGCCCCTCTTGGCAGTTTTAACTTTTTTTTTTTTTCATTTGAGGTGCTCGTTAGTGTTTCTAAAGTTTCTGTAAGTGCGACAGAGTTATCTCACTTTTAAGCCGAGCAGATCATTCTGTTGTATCGTCGTATGTACGCTGCTGTGCTTCTGCTTCCAGGCACTCTTCGCTTTTGTAGTAGTGCTTGATTCAAGGGTGCAGAAACTGCTTATTTTTTAATAATGTCTTTCCAAATGTAATCATCCCTTCGATTGATTAGGGATCGGGTACATCATTGACTCAAAACCAGCCACAAGTTATACCAGACAGGGTATTTCTAGTGCCGGTCCCAAGCCCGAATAAATGGTGAGGGTTGCGTGAAAGGACATTCAGCATAAAACTTTTGGCAAATTAATTATGCGAGTTCCTAAAAACTTTACCATGCCAGATCGGTCGGGGCTCGGTTTAACAATGACTGCCACCGGTACTGGTAGCAAACAGTGTACCGGTGGAAATTGGACTACTGGTTGCCTAAGACGAAGAGGAGGGAAGCGTGTGAGGAGAAGATATGCAGGGGTAAGTGTAGAAGATGTAGAGGACAGGGTGAGGTGGGAAAAGATTAACTCGCTGTGGCGACCCCTGATAAAGGGAAAAGCCGAAAGAAGAGACTCGCCTTTTGAATGTAAAAATCAGATCTTCTGCAGTTCTGCTCTGTCTCTGGAATGCTTAAGAGCCGTCTTGTATATTTGTGTAACGATATAATGGCGTAAACGATAATCGCAATTGTTTTGATTTTTGCGTGTTAAATCAGATTTTTAACAGTGAATATTTGAAAGACGTTATTTTGCGTTGCTCTTGTTTGATCTGCGATTGGACTCGTAACACTTCCTAAAAGACAAGAGTTGGAACAATTCCATTAAAACGTACTTATGTTTACAGTGTACTCTCAGATCAACAAGGAATTTTTTTAACACGTTTTTCTGAATATCAACACCTTTAATAAATTAAATAATCATTAGGGGCATAAGGGAGGGCACTGCCTCAGACTCAAACTCTGAAGCACTAATATCAGGTTAGAGTCCTCGCTAAGCGCTGTAAGCAGATTATTGCATGTATGCAGAGCATGTTATTGAATTTATGAAGCGGTGTCGAGAGAAAACGGTGATTAGTGGGTGTTGCGGTGCGCTGGTAGAGCTTTATCAGGCGTAGCAGTGTTGCCGGGATTTTAAACACTTCAGTTTCAGTGCCGAGTCGAGAAACAGTCCATCAAGCTGAAACATATCCAGTCAAGAACGATGCTGCGGTCTGAAACTGACACCAAGCTGATTTAGGGCTGTGTATGTGTGCCTTGAGGATCTCAAAGTTTATAGTCTGACTGACTCATTGTGCTTTGGTGCGCTGGGTTTCTACTTTAACACACACAAAAATAACGTATGGTTTTATATACACAAGAAAGCATTTGTTTTTTAGTGTGCTTGCTCAACTCTGGTTGAACTCTGGTAATAGTTATATACCATAAATAGACTGGGGTGCCAGAAAAACTGGTATAGTTGGAGGGACCGTTGCATGTTTGACGAGACCCCAAAATTGAAATCCGATGTTACTTGAGGCAGTGTTGCACGTGTATCACATGATACAAAACGGTTCTAGAAGCTTCCATAGATGTCTATCACTTTTATATACGCACTATTTTGCATAGTTTTTCTGTCATGTAATTGTAAAGGCAGTAATGCATTACTGTTTAGAAAGGCACAATCAAGGTCATAAAAAATAGATCGATGAGACGAATGTCATACCAAAGAACCCAAAAAATTTCCCCAAGTTTCAAAGATCCTTCAATGTACATGTACTGACCTCTTCGGTCTTAATAAAGGCTAACCTAGCAGACCCCAACATGACTACTTAACACACACCCACACACACACCCATGCACAAGCCACACACTCTGGCTGATAAACACAATGATTTTTTGTGAACCAAGAAAACTTTACTGAAACACCTGAGCTTTCAAAACAGTTCGTAATACAACAGCCTTAGGCTTAAATCTGACAAGAAAAATAAAAGAATCCATCCATAATGTTTAAAATGAAACCGGTTCATGTAAACATTGATTACTATTATACCAGTATTACCAGTATTATACCAAGTCTCTTACACGATACATATTTATAGGTATAGTACTTTTACAATTCAGTGTAGATATAAGAGCCATCAGGAAGACGCTTGTCTTGTGAGCGGGTCAGTAAACACAGTGACCTCTAATGAACAGAAATTAAATTATCCTCGCTGATTGACACGCTCAGAAGCCGTATTAAACGTTGTGCCAAGAAGAAGAAGATACAAGAAAGCTTTAAGCTTTAAGACCCACTTTAGTACGGTCGTTAAAGAGCGCTATAACATTTGCAGACCTTTATGCTAGCGGTATACTAACACATTTATTATGCGCACCCTTCCCCCCAGGGTTTCTAGTTTCTATGTCATTCTAATCATTTTTTCCTGAAATCACTAAGTCCCTGCAGTACTTTTCATATTTCACCTTGCTCTACATACATACATGCATACATTCATCCCTTTTTTCAAATTTAAGAAGCTGTTCTCACCACCTGTTTACTTTTAAGAAGTTGCTGGCAAATCTTCTTCTGTTCATGTGTTGCCGAGTAATTGCGCATGTTTTCTCTGCCTGCGAGAATACTTTTCAAAAGAAATGTGTTAAAATAGCTCAGTGTTCCTTCACAGTAAATGGGTGTCTTTCAGCGATACCTACCCCCGTGGCTCATCGGAGATAATTGCAGGATAAATGCACACCTCAATGGTGTAAAAGGCTTTCTGAGCACCGCGTAGCTACAATTGTACGAAGTGAGCAGGATCTTAACCAGTTCAAAGCCCATCTGTAATGCTTGTACCTATTCACCAGTGACTTCATTTACTCCTCTACTTGGACTCCAGCTGCTTGGACACAATTGTCAAACTTTTAGTTTCTGCATGTGCTTCTTTTATTTCTCGTCAGAAACTGCTAAATCTTGTGCCATCTTAACTTCCTCACATTATGTCTGAGTAGAGCTCTGTAATTTATCCCCTTGATTTTGAAAGCGCCGCTCTGCAGTCACCTCTCTGTTGTGAGCGGTGGTGTTTACAAGCCGGGTTTCCGTAATACAATGGAAGAAGGAGGCCAACTTTATTCCAACATTCTTTATCACACAATATGTGTACTAGCGGAAACATTTGTTAACGAAACAAGGTTTGCATGACAATCAACCCATTTACACTGGGCCATTTTGTGGATTAGTGTTGGCGTAATTGCTCCCTTGCTTCATTCAGAAGAAGAAATTGCAAATAATAATAATAATGTATGGTTTTTAGTTGAAACAAACCTCCACAATCACTCCAGCAAATACTGAACTAAAATTAAAACCAGTGCCAGGATATTCCCCAAATTGGCATCTCATTTGTGTGTATTTCACCGTAATATATCAAATACAGGTGCATTTGTAATTGTGATACGTGTTCCTGTTAAAATCTGATCCCAAGGTGCTTCCTATCTAGGCTTCCTATCTTAGCAGGGTAAGAGCACAGTTTTGCTCAAAATATTGCAATGCACACAACATTATGGGTGACATACCAGAGTTCAAA
>JAOVVG010000004.1:19676284-19687041 GCA_028566375.1 Leptodoras nelsoni
ATATATATATATATATTTTTTTTTTTTTTTTTCCCCGACGTTGAAAGCTGGCTTACAAATCAGTTTGGCATTGCATCATCTAACGCTATGCAACACTTCCAATGTTTACTGTTTTTTATGTCACAATATTTTCTTGTCACTTCACTTAATTCTCACCTAATTCAGCTCGCCCCTGATTTGTTTCTGAATTCCGCAGTCGGGAAACAGCAGCCCGCTTGAAGTACTTGTCGTCACCTGCTAGCATGACCTTTTTCAATAAATTAACCACATGCTTGTCTAAATGGCAATATTCTCACCTAAAAAAATCTTATTACTTTGTTTCTTAACACATTTCAAAATCTGACTGTTCCAAGTCCATACAAGTGACCTCTTGATGCATGCTGGGTAACATGGGTGGAGCAAGAACACATCCTGGTATTTAAACTGTACTTGGCCAGTTTTAAATTGAACAGTACAGTACACAAGTACAGACAAGAATGCAGACTGAGAATTGGTTATTGTTACTTATTTTTATTGCCATAGAAGTGAGTCAAAATAGCCTCCTTTCCTGCCTTTCTGGCCCATATGCATTATAGCGTGGGTATTTGGATACAATTTGAACTGATTCAGAAAAAAATGCTAATAAAACCAAATGGCAGAAATGGTTGCCTTTTTAATACCAGCTGTTCACATCACAAGTTCTTTAGTCCAGCGATTGTCCTGCCTTTTGTGCCTGACTTCCCAAATATTTCACACCCACTCTCCCTCTGGACTCGCCCTAAATCACACTACAGCAATTTCTGTTTCTCTACACAGAAATTGAAAACCTTTTGGCGGTGGAATCCATGGCGGCTGTAAAAATGTTACATCGCTACCCTGCTGCCACTCCTAGATAACTGTATCGCACACAGCAGCTGTTAAATGGACATGACTAACTATTTTTGGCTAAGCGGTGCTGCACATGACTGAGCACATAAAATTGTTCAGATAGATGTCAAGAGCTCCAGTTACATCATGTTCACATCAGACTGAGGGGAAAAATATCATTTCGGTGGCGAGATTAGTACCGTCAATGTAAGAACAAAACAAAAAAACTTATATACAGTATTGTGCAAAAGCCTTTAGGCACCCTGTTGTTTTTAGGTGTCATATTTCCAACAGAAACTTACAATGTTTGTATGTACATTTTTACTGATTCCTAAGGGAGGGGGAAATGGGGTATATATATTGATTGGACCACCACAATATTAAAATCCTGGTGCGAAGAACACCATTCTTCTGAAAGATATTCCCTCAGTCTGCGTTTTGATGATAATGATGCTGATAATGATGATGATGGTAGATTGCTGTTTAACCACGCCACTTCAGAATCTTCTACCGGGGTTCAACCGGTTTAGGATCTGTTGAGTGTGAAGGCCATAGCCTATAATTTACATCACTTTCATAGTCATCAGACTATTCCGTGAACTCTTATGTCCTGTGAATGGGGGAGGAGTCATTATAAGGAAGAGACCGCTGCCATGAAAAACGATTCATGGTAGGATAAGTGTGATCAGCCAGAAAAGCTTTGTATTGATCTGCTCTGACTTTACACTCTGTATGGACAGGTGGAATCAAAACAATGCCAGCACAATGAATAAATAAATGTCCCCATGGAATAACAGAATGCTCTGGCAGCATTACAATGCAAATAATCATGTAGATGCAGGTCAAGACATGATCAAACATCTGAATGAAGAAATAAAAGTGACTTGTGAATATGGTTCGGTTGCTGTTGCCAGATGGACTGGTTTGAGTGTTTCAGAAACAGCTGATCTCTTGGGGACTTCATACACAACTGTCTCTAGAGTCAACACAGAATGGTGTGAGGGGGAAAAAAAAAACCAAAACATTGAGCGAGCGCCAGTTTGTGGGTGGAAATGCCTTGTTGATATGAGAGGTCAGAGGTTTATTGGCTTGGTTTGAGCTACCAGAGAGGACTCAAACAGTAACTCAAAAATTCCTTTAAACCCCCAGGGAAAAAATATAATAATCTAGGTCTTTTCCAGTCTTCAGCTGTCCAGAAGACCCGGTGTGGTCTTCTGCTGCTACAGTGTTTTGTTCACACTCATATGCTTTTCTCCTCAACACGGTTGTAAAGAGTGATTATTTGAGTTACTGTAGACTTCCTGTCAGCTCAAAGCAGTCTGGCTATTTTCCTCTGATCTGAGCCTTCAGACCTGCTTTGCTCACAGCACAATTTTTGCTTTTTTTTTGTACCCTTCTATGTGAAAATCCCACTAGTTCAGCAGTTTCTGAAATACTCAAACCACAGTCAACCAATAGTCATGCCACATTTAAGTTTAAGTCACAGATTACATTTTTCTTTGATGTGAACTTTACCTGAAGCTCTTGGCCTGTGTCTGAATGATTTTATTCAGTATGGTGCTACCACATGATTGGCTGATTGGATAACTGCATGGATATACAGGTGTGTGTGTGTGTGTGTAGATGAGTATTATTCATTGATTAGTAATTTACCATGAAATCCATGAATATCCTTGATATTTTTAGATTAGGTTACTGTGTCAATCCACACCACTGTTCCTATTCCCGTTGGTGAGCCTGTGATCCTTTTATGCATTTTTAACCCATAGTTCTTATGATGCACGGAAGCGTAGCACAGTGTGGCGTGGTTCCTTTCCCTACGTGTTACAAGCCTGCAGAGAGAACGAGCTGCTCCTACATTCATCTGCTTTCAGCATGACGGCACTTTGCATATTCCTCTCACAGCATCCGGGACCACAATTAAAATGATTGATCATTGATTTTCTTAATCACTAAACGAGTAAAACAAATACCTGGCAGTCAGCGAATGTAGACAGCAGAACAATGAATACTAAATGGCTCCTAATTGCACTTGTCTGTGGGCTTTATCTGTTTACTGCCTTCTCTGTAAATCAGCCGATTTCTTCTGCGCTCTGGTATCAGCGAGGAAGCAGATCCATGGGGAGTTCAGTGTCCTGAAAGGGCTAACGGGTTCATTTGTTGCTAGTTACATCCATAATCTACTGGGTTAAGCAAATGCCAGAGAGCACGAGTTCTAGTTAGCTCTAGCAGTGAGATGGATCGTGTCTGGAGAGAGATCAGGAGAGATGTACAGTCCAGAACGGACACACGAAGTACAAAGTAGCCAGTGGGGATATGGGCCTGAGAGCAGCACTCTCTGACACTGGCCTTGTCAACAGACACATGGATTATATCAAGTCTTCTCAGCAGTACCCACTCCCTTGATAAGATCTTCTTGACAACCTGTTTCCATGGCAATGAGCGGGATGATGCTGCAGTGGTCAAATGTGCTGGGATGAAGGTAGTGGGAGGATGGAGCATCGTATCCCAACCATCATATTCTTATTTAGAAGCATGTCAGTGCGATTTCTTATACCACAACTACCTCGCTGCTGATTGGCCCAAAGGTGTTCGTTTTCTACAACAGCAGCTCTGACAGTGGATCCAATACGTCATTGTTTCAACTCATTCACCAATACTCAGTGATGCTGATAATAGATAGATAGAGTTCTCTAACCATAATGGAAGGAGTCTCAGGTGAAAGTGGTAAGTTTTCCACTACTGGAAAGTCTTCAGGAAGGTTTTCTTGGCAACATATATGATTTTCAAGAGATCAGATTTTTGTCCTGTTAACTTCAAGAAAGAGGTTCACCAAGGAACAGCTGCTATTATATAAGTAATTTCATGGTTGCATTTACCAGCTTGATAGAATGCCCAACTTTTAAAGACAAAGATGCAATGTTATGTTTCAGTGGTAAACATTAAAGGGCTTATTTGTCGAAAACACTTATTATGCACAATGATATCACCATATAAATGCCATATACAGACCCATTCCAAAAAATTAGAATATCATGGAAAAGTTGATTAATTTCCATAAGTCCATTCAAAAAGTTAAACTTTCATAGATTATAGATTCAGGGCCCACAATTTAAACGATTTCAAGTATTTATTTGTTTATTTTTTACATAATTTGGGTTTCCAGCTCATAAACCCATGAAAACAGGATTGAACATTTTTTTAATACTGTGGAGAAATCAGCCCAACTGTCCGGTTCCTCGGGTCAAGCCACTTCTGAACCTGAGCCAACGTAGGAAGCGTCTCAACTGGGCCAAGGAGAAGAAGGGCTGAACCGTTGGCCAGTGGTCCAAGGTCCTCTTTTCCGGTGAAAGTAAAGTGTGCCTTTTATTCTGGAATCAAGGTTCAAGGGTTTGGAGGAAGACGGGTGAGGAACAGAACCCAAACTGCTTGAGGTCCAGTGTGAAATATCCACAGTCAGTCATGATTTGGGTGCAATGTCTAGTGCAGGTGTTGGTAAACTCTGCTTTCTTAAATCCAAGATCAGCACAACAGTCTACCAGAATGTTTTAGAGGACTTCATGATTCCTTCTGCTGAGGATCTGTATGGAGGTGCAGATTTCAACTTCCAGTAGGACCTGGCCCATGCCCATGCCACCAGAAGCACCAAAGCCTGGTTTGATGCCCACAGTGCTTGACTGTCCAGCCAACTCTCCGGACCTAAACCCCTTTGAGAATCTATGGGGTATTCTTGAGCGGAAAATGAGGGCCACCAGACCCAACAACAAAGAAAAGCTGACAGCAAGCATCAAGGAGCTGACAGCAAGCATCAAGGAAATCTGGGCTTCCATAACTCCACGTCGCATCGAGGCAGTGATTAAAGCAAAGGAATTCCCAACCAAGTACTGAAGACTGACATATCGTTTTGAAAGTATCATATTTTGTTTGATTTGATGTAATCCTAATTTCTTTTTTTCTGCAAAAACTGAGAAGTAGTTTGGGCTGATTTCTCCACAGTATTCTAATTTTTTTAATTCCTGTTTTCGTGGGTTTTATGAGTTGGAAGCCCAAATTATGTAAAAATAAACAAATAAATACTTGAAATCGTTAAATCGGTGTGGTCTAAGAGCAGCAAAGCACTTTATTGAAAGATAATCGGCGTCGGAGTAGGAACAGCATCCAGTTCAATTTTCCCCTCATGGTGTGTGACATACTTTTCTGACATGGTCAAGTTTTTTTCTTTCACTCTCTTGTAACGGGCTCTTTGTGGTGAAGGTGTCCTGATAAGATAAGATTTTCATTCTCCTTAAAAATCTTTTGTCTCTAATGACCTCTAGATGGTGCTGTATAGGTACAGCTTGACATTTGAAGCGTCGGTGTGTTCCTGGCTTTCTGCACTGCAGTGTTTGTCAGGCATGGACACCAGTTTTGGTCAGGAGCTCAAGATTTCTTGCATTTCTTGCATGTTGCTGATGCCTGTTTTCGGCTTGCACAGCGTACCCAGGTCTGCTTCTGCTTGGTTTAAACCCTATTCTTCATATTCTCTGTGTGTCTGCTTTACCTCTTTTAGCAGACAGCATGAAGGACTATGAGTATGGAGTATGTCCTCTCCTCTGGTCCCCTGCCTCCTCCTCCTGTATTTCTTCCTGTTCCCTGATCAGTAGAATATCCGAAGCCCTGGACTGTGGAGGCGTACCTGCTTAATGATGATGTGTCATGTTTTCTAGTCTGCTCCGTCTGTTTGCTGTGACCTAATAGAATGTAACAGATTAAATAGCTGCTTGATAATGACTTCCTGTCGAAGATGTTTCTACCTCCACACCTGCTAGTGATTTGTTTATACTTGAAACAGAGGTAACTGATTCAGTGGACATGCAGGAACGTAGAGCACCAATACTACAAAGGTGAGAGTTAACAATAAATTAAAGGCGCTTTCACAATTATAGGGCCTGATCAGAACGATCAGACCTTGGTGTGTACGTAGAATCCACCTGATGCTGAACAAGCAGCCTTAATAGCTAGTTTAAACTTTGGTGTGTCTTCTCGTTGGCTCAAATATCTAAACACATCACATTTCCAACAGCACTGTTGCTTGGCTTCACCACAAAATACTAGGCATATTTAGTTCACTTCATTAGAAGTGCATCACTTTTTTACTGGAAAATAAACAAGTAAATAAATAAAACAAAGAATGATATAACACCCCCCCCATTATACTCTTGATATTAGACTGATTTTAGTTCTTCTCTTTGAATTGTCTACGTGTAATTGAACATAGATCACAGACTAATTCCTGTGTTTGACATGATGAAAGCCACTCGTGCCCTGTAGGGACATTGATTAGTGCCCTCTCAAGATGGTGATTTTATAAGCACGATCAGGACATTACAAGACCGAGAGAGAGAGAGGGTGTGTGCAAGATGAAGAAGTGGTAACGAAGAGAGAGGAATCCTCTCGTGGGCCCAAATCGTCAAGCCTGGAGCTCTTAATTATAGCCGTATGTTGAAAGGAAAGTCGCAGCACTCCTGTCCTCATTTGCATTATGCATTAAGGTTAGCCTTTGTGTTGTTGAAGAGGGCTGTTTCAGCATCCTTTCCTTCAGCTCTTTCACTTAATGTGGCCACTAAAGGCCTAAAATAGAGATGCGCCTACGTGGAGTGCGTGTCAATACCATACGCAGACGTGCACTGAAACATCTGATATGCAGAGGCAGACTTTCTGCACAACCTTTACGTTCATCACCTCCGAAAATAATTTTAATGAGTATTTCAAGAAGTAGCACACGTGTTAGAAAGTCTCACTTTCATAAGTGCAGATAGACGCTTTTAGAACTTATTTTCTCTGAAAACAAAAGTGGCCTTGTCTGTTTGCTCGCAGGGTTTGGATATCCATTAGCCCTGTGGAGATGCACTGTAATTGTGACTCGGCCCTGAAAAGCTCCCATACGGCTATTCCACCAACAGATTACCAGCATGTGATGCCTGGATCCGACCCACTCTGCACAAATTCACCTGAAAAAAAAAAAAAAAAACAGCATCCCACAAGGAACAAAACCCCAGTAAACCTGCTCAGAATGAAAGCAGTGCCTATTGGAGTTTGATGTACGAGGCACAGCGCATGGCAAAATGATACAGAGAAAGCGAAAAAAGCCTTGCATGCAGCTTTTCTTTTTATTTAGGAAATGCATTATTAATAAAGTGCTTGGCTTGATTTAATGCAGAAAACTTTAACGGTTCAATTAGGGGTGTGAGATTAAGATTGACAGTAACTGTGTCTTTTTGTCTTTTTATGTGTACGGGTTGTGACCTGTGTTATATATCTTGTATAAGATTTCAATGATTATCCATATGTTAGGGAGCTGGAATCTTCTCCTTCCTCCTTTGCTTAATATAGGGGTGTAACATGTTCCAGTTTTCACTTTAGGACTTGGAATGTAGGCATGAATTCTTTCATGATGCTAAATTAGAGCATCAGTCCAGGATTTTGGTGTAAAGAGGCCAGTGCTGGCCTCCTGAACAGTACAAGCTTGGGCCATGATCATTACAGCTTTCTTGGCTGGTTGTGTGTGTGTGTGTGTGTGTGTGTGTGTGTGAGAGAGAGAGCGAGCATTGGGTGTGTGTGAGCATTGGGTGTGTAATGATGATTTGGCTCATAACAAGTTGCACGAACCCAAGGGATTCCTCCATCAGAAGCGAGTTTGTAAGAAGAGACCTGGGCAGACAGCCATGTGCTTTTTGCGGACTGACCACCCTGCTGCACGGCTCAATCAGTGCTGCTAATAAAAAGTATGATTTTCAGATGAGTTTTTACCTAATTTGCTTTTCAAAGGCCAGGGGAGGTTTTTAGTTTAAATGCCGACGTCTAATGAGCACTTTTGGTCGTTTAGTGAACTATGCGATCACTTTAAGCGCGATGCTGTAACGCCTAAGTAACCAACCACGCCGGGCTCGTGTCCGGTCGCTCGTTCAGCAGAGCAGCCTGGTTAATACTACCTATAGAAGCAGCTGTGTTGTTCACACTCTTGCTGAAGGCTTGCTTAAAAGCAACCTTCACTAGACTGAAAATGTTCCAGTCCTTCGGGACGAGCTCCGTCTTTTAAAACTGTAACTTTTCACCATCACCTGTGAATACCGCCATGAACCTCTGGTCTAAATTTCCAAAGAACTGACAAATTCAGAAGACTGATAGAAAACTTGAGCAGTGTTAAAACTTAATGACGGTTTAGTTCATTTAGTTAGTTCAGATATATGTATGTGAAAGTAAATTTCACTTTGTAAAATAAAAGAACGGAACAAATGAGTACCTCTTGCATCCCCTGTTTGCATGCTGGAAACATTTCTGGAAGTCAGATGATGTCATGGGCTAATTTGCTTGTTCCCTGAATCATTAGCAGCTTTTGCATATCGAAAGTGCTCCATAAAGAAGAAAGAAACTGAGCACAAAAATGCACGAAGAGCTGTCTGCTCTGTTCTGCATGCACAAGCTCATAAACACCCAGGATCGGCTAGTGCTGCTCTCTTAACTCCCAGCCATGGGTGGCTGTGGCTTTGTCAGGATTCGAACTCATGATCTTCAGGAGATGCATTTAGCTGAAGGGTCACATTTAACTTCATTGCTATTACTATACATTAAGCCATACTGATTAAGCTGCCTGTACATTGCAGAATCATGACATACGACATCACAGGCACACCCCACCGGTGTTTGGCTAAGAAAGACCAACATTGTGACATTCTGGTCCAACGGGCCGTTAATTATCATGACCACAGGAAGCAGAACAGGATGATTGGACGTTTGATGTTTTTGCCCTCTTTTGCATGCCCTCTGATTGGGCAGGAGAGGAACTGACATTTTGGAGGCATCAGTGACCTGTCCTTTAAATGGCTGATCAATTCCCTAAGCATGTCTGACATTTGCTTACTAGCTGCTATTTTCCACTTGTATAATTATAGGCAGCGTTACAGAGCATGAGAGAGAGAGAGAAAGAGAGAGAGAGAAGGAGAGAAAGGCTGTCATTGTGCCAACAAAAAAAAAATCTTTCTTTCTTAACCTTTGCTGTTTCATCATCTTTATAAAATACAACTCTGCTCCCAAACGGGGCATTGATTTAAATCCTGTGTACAGCCCGGTGATGCGTCCTGCTGTTGGGGTCACATCCCAGAGGAGTTATGTGCCATCCCTGGCCTGGTCCCCGAGCCATATTTATATTGTAGTAGCGTTCGGGCAGTAGGGGTCACTCTCTCACCTTCTATGAATTATACATGGCTTCCGCCGGGACAGCCATTTACATGCATGTTGTTCTGATGGAGGGAAGATTATATAGCGAATTGAATCCCATACTGGGTGCATAATAAAGAAACTGCTTTAAACTGATTAAACAATTCGGCACGTATTATTATATTTGAATAACTTAACTACCTACCGGACAGTTAGATGCTAATTAAATGGCTTCTTTAATATAAACATTTGTGTCCCCGTTATCAAAATAACATTCCTTATGATAATGTGATCTTCAAAGCAAAGGCTTGCAGTCATTACCAGGATAATACAACAGTTACCTGAGGAGCTCCGCTTCAAGCCTTATTAATATCATAACTAATTCAGAATTGGTCTAATTGGCCTGTTGTCTGGTTGCGAGGGCTTAGCTCTACCAGACAGCTCAGTCTGTAACCCAGGGCATGCCGCAGGTTGTTTACCCTAGTACCTTTGATTCCTGACACAAACCACTGCAAGCTTATCTGAGATTCTGCTCTGTGTGCGTCTGCTGAATACGAGGCCCTCCTGTTGCTCCTTTGGTGCACCTGAGCAGCATGTTTGTAAAGATCTGATTGGATCTGAAGATCAGGTTCGTGTTTCGACATGCAGCGTCGAGCCAGAGCAAAGAGGGGTCTGTTCTGTTAGATGGCAGTAATATAGATTTGGCCCCATGTCGGCCGTATTTATAATCTAGTCCACGAAGAAGAATGACCTCTCGCTGACCGGCTGCAGGATCGAGGTGTGCGGTGCGTTTATACACGACACAGGACAAACACCGAGAGCAGAGGGCTGGACAAATTATAGATGATTATACCGAATATTTATCCAAAAACCTGCACTTTCGTGCGTAGCTCAGGCAATTGGAATTTTTTTTTTCATTCTTGTCTTTTCACATGACTCATTCTTTATGCTACAATATTGTTTTCTAATCCTTTTGATCCTAAAATTGGTCATGGCCACAAAAAAGGCTTGCTTTTATCTGCTTTTTCTCGATGCTTTCTACAGACGACAGAATGCATTTTCTGATTTGACTGGTGCGCCGTTCCATCATCGTCGCCACCAGCTTGTGAAATATCCTCTCTATTTAATCAACAAAAGGTGTTCTTCCAGTGTACTAGGAAAATTTATTTTCTCTTTATTTTTGTCATAGTATTGATCATAATTCTGATTTATTCCAGCCTTCGCAGGTGTTGAAGCGGTGTTAGCACAGCTTGCGTGGTTCCCTCCTTTTTTTTTTTTTTTTAAGTGAGTAATGAGTCTTTTCTCACTCTGTCCATTCCAAAATGCAAGAAAATGGTTGGGGGTCAGTCAGCTCATTTAAAAATTTTGGAAACGGTGAAATAGCTGGCCATCAAGATGATTAAGATGATGTTATTTTGAAGCTAAACCTAGAATTATTTACAGATGTAGTTGTTGCACATAAAAAAGCTCACAAACGATGATGATTATGATGATGATGAAGGCTCCAGTGTGCTATACATAATACACAGATGATGATGATGATGATGAAGGCTCCAGTATGCTATACATAATATACAGACGACGACGATGATGGTGATTATGATGACTGCTCCAGTGTGCTATACATAATACACAGATGATGATGATGATGATGAAGGCTGATGAAGGCTCCAGTGTGCTATACATAATACACAGACGATGATGATGATGATGAT
>JAOVVG010000004.1:19687141-19708015 GCA_028566375.1 Leptodoras nelsoni
GATGATGATGATGATGAAGGCTGATGAAGGCTCCAGTGTGCTATACATAATACACAGACGATGATGATGATGATGATGAAGGCTAATGAAGGCTCCAGTGTGCTATACATAATACACAGACGATGATGATGATGATGAAGGCTGATGAAGGCTCCAGTGTGCTATACAAAATACACAGACGATGATGATGATGATTTATGAAGGCTCCAGTGTGCTATACATAATACACAGACGATGATGATGATGATGATGAAGGCTAATGAAGGCTCCAGTGTGCTATACATAATACACAGACGATGATGATGATGATGAAGGCTGATGAAGGCTCCAGTGTGCTATACATAATACACAGACGATGATGATGATGATGATTTATGAAGGCTGATGAAGGCTCCAGTGTGTTATACATAATACACAGACGACGATGATGACGATGATGATGACACTGTTGATGATGATGATGAGGATGATGAAAGCGTGTTATAAGTAATATGTTTAGTACTACATAACCCCACTGCCCAGTGTGACCTGGAAGAGGATGGGTTCCCCTTTGAGTCTTGTTCCATTCATGGTTCCGTCCTGCCGTCTCAAGGAGTTTGTTTTTGCCTCCTGATGCTGCTTTGTGAAATTTTTTTCTATTGTTAAAAGTGTTATGCAAATAAAATGGACTTGAATGTTATAAATGGCTGCACATGTTTGCATAGGAAACAGTTGTCCTACTCTAGTGGATTACAGCTTCTCACAGGAGCCCATTTGGACAAAAACAAACACCATAGCACATCTTGATCTCGCTAAATGCTCATTCACACATACTCTGCCCCACAAACACATTTTATATATAGATAGCAGGATCCGTAAACATCCTAGCGCTCCGACACATCATATATAAAGCACCATTCAGTCAGGGAATGGGGCTCCACCGTGATATTAGGACAGTTCAGCCATGTTTCTAAGACAGATTGTGAATTAGCAGGTGTCCAGCATGCAGGTGTAGGTGTGTGGTTGGTGAGCACTGAATTCTGCCTCATAGACCTGGTGGGATTATTTTTTGCATGACTTGCTTGAGAGGAACACCAAGGAATACTTTTATTCCTGCCCGTTTTTACCAGCTATCTGTCCTTCTATTGTTCTACTATCAACCATAGCGATGTAACACCAGGAACATTCAGTATTGCTTCTTCAAAAATATTAACACTTCAACACCTACAACTCATGGATAACTTGATTCTGAACTCGCCTTTCCTCCTCCACCCACGCGCTCGTCTATTATAAATGCTGGTGTGGGCTGTGGTTGGTTCTGCTTGGTTAAAACTGTTGGGGATATCTGTCTTAGAGCTCTGTGCTGGATGATCTGAGATGAGTGAAAAAGGGCAGCCAGGTATGAGGCTAAGCAGGCTGGTGGATAAACCTCAGCGAGTAATGGGAATGCAAAAAAAAATGTTTTATGACGTTTAGAATGTTGTGCTTTGAGATATATATATATATATATAAATAAGCATGGTGTAAAAGCAAAAAAAAATGTTTCAGCAGTATTTAAACATGCCTCGTTTTGTAGGATTATCCTCCAGCATACATACTCGGATCACCTGCTATCATCTGCTAGAGGCGAAATAAACAGAGAGAGAAAAAAACAGAAAGGAAAACACAAATGTTTGCTCCCCTGTTGTCACAAAAGCAGTCACTATGGTGACAATGGAGTTCCATGTTTTGCTAAAAAGGGAAGAGATGACAGAAGAAAAGGTAGACAGAGAACGAGAGAGGGAGAGTAATGCAAGAGGCAGGGAGAATAAAAGATTCAAGGGGAGAGTTATTATTTTGTTGGGAGCAGCTGCACCTCATGTACCTAGTGATTAAGACCTCAGTCTCCCATGGCGTAGGTGGCGAAGGGAAACGGCTCAGAGGCCAAGTGCATTATGCAAAAGGATGGAGCGGAGCTGACCACTCCTACAGTGAAATGGGCTGCTTAGAACAGACGAACCTTCGGCGTTCACCTGTTTACTTACACGTCTGCTTTAAAGGAAGAATAAAAATAAAAGACATCGAACTCGTGTAAGTACTATAGTAATAATACCATTAGCTGTTGGGTTGCTTTCACACAAATCGGAGCAAAATTGATGCTTTTTTCTTTGCTCTTGGGTTTGGTATGATTTGGTTTCACACTGTGCATAATTAACCAAAGCACACCAAAGCACAAACAAAAATAGAAACCACGGCGCAATCTTGTGCAAATGTGAGCGTTATTGTGTCGTGGCCATGTTTCGAGATTAGCTTCATGTCAGTAGGACTGTTGTTAACATCCATTGCCCTACACCAGGGTTCTAAGAGGTCCAGCTAGAGAAAATTTCCTCAAGCAACAGTGCGGAACTTCATAACGTCCAGCCTGTGTAACGATTTAGTGCCGTATATATTAAAGTACAACAAAGAATACAAACGGACCAAGCAAAAAAAATGGCTGTGCAATACGCTTTGGCTTGCTGTTAAACCTATAAGTCAAAGTACTCTCTATTGTGATATGAGGGGGAGCAAAAGCTTTTTCTCACACAAGGTTTTCTCTGTTTCTCTCTCTCTCTCTCTCTCTCACACACACTCGCACCCCCTCCTTTGATTGGAAGATTGGAGTTTTATTCATTTATGGTCCTCCTTTACACAAATCCCTCAAGAAATATACCTCTTCCTCTTTCTCCTTTCTGTTTTAAGCCCATAAGGTCATTAGACTGTATAAAATCGGAATAGCTGAAACCCTGTCTAATATCTGCAAAAACAAAGCATGCGTACACCGTGTGATACAGAGAGACTTTGTCCGAGAAAGGGAACACTTTTGTGCTAATTTCCCGTTCTGTCTTCCCTGCACGATTGTAGGTTTGCATTTTTATTTTAATAGGAAATGTAATTTCTTCCTGTAAAGCAGAAAACAAAGTAATTTGTTCCTGGCCAGTGCTTCTATAGATAAAGCAATTCTTTACAAGGGGGAAAAAAAGGAGGTATCTGCTTGTACAAATCACGCATCATCACATTTCTCATTAGAGCGCAGGGTCCGTGAAGACCATAACAACGGATTTGAGCTTGCCCTGTGTCTCATTGCATGTTTACATGTCTGCCTGGTTAAAATAGGCTAAAATAGTAAAATAATTACTTTAACTCCGCAAGAAGTAGAATAAAAGCATTGTTCATATCGAAACTAAAAGCCTCTCTGTTGTATCTGGAGTGGTTCTGATGGCTTTCCTTTTTGTTTTTGGCACAACCTAAAAATAGCAGGTTTTTCAGTGTGAACCATAGTGGGCGAGTCGTATTCTACAATGAGAAATGGCCTGGGCCTGGGGCTTGGGGTTTGGGGTTTCTCCGCTGTTCTGACAAGGGAACTTCCTACCTTGCTGGTCAGAAGCACTGGCACTGCATGTGGTGTCAGCAATTGATTTCAGCACCTGTTCATGACATCAAATGGTAGTGACTTCCAGAGCTTTGGGGCAGCAGCTGAGAACATGCTCTACTGTACTTCTTCTGAGGCACCAGGGACATGCTGGTGATTCAACTTTTCCTCAGCTGAAGAGGTTGGATAGACTTGGCAGGCCTGTTTAAATTGTGCCACATTTGCAAGGAACATGCAATTGTGGGATGAGCATTAGAGCTGAGAATGTGAGTTGCGCCCATGAAGAAATGACCAAATCCTCTCTGCCATTGCCAAACAGCGTATTCTGCCATTGACTCATTTGGTGTTTGGTGGACTGGATGATTGAAGTATGAAGAAACAAGACATGTTGGCAATTTAACAATTTATTCATTTAACAAACAGGAGCGTCAGTAGCGTTTGGTCACTCTGGCACGAACAGCACACCCAAGCTGATCAATGGGGTTAAGGTCAGGACTGCTGGCTCTCAGGCCATTCCATCCTCTCCACTCCCAAACTCTGGAGGTAGTCTCTGATAAACCCCGCTCTGTGGTGGCGAGCATTGTCATCTTGGAGGATAGAGTTTGGTCCCAGACTGGAGATGTGGGATTGTCGCTGGTTGCAGAATTTTATCTCAATATCTCTCTGTATTGAGTTTGCCTCTAATGATGACGAGCCTCATTGTTCCAGTGAGGGAGATGCTGCCCCACACCATCACACTGCCTCCACCAAAAGATGTTACTCTATGGGTGCAGCAATCAGCATAGCTTTCTCCACGGCTTCTCCACATTTTGACCTTATGATCCGACTGCCGTAGGCAGAATCTAGACTCATCGCTGAACATAACTTTCCTCCACATTTTCAGGTTCCAGTGCACATGTTGCCAACACCATGGCACGAACAGGCCTGAAGGTGAAAGTCAGAAGGGGAGATCGGCAATCAGGCACCTGATTGGCTGCACCTGGGGGTACCAGAAGCTCAAAACAATAGCAACAGCAAAATAAGCTGTTTGGCAATGGCAGAGAAGCTTTGGCACACTTTAAATGGGCACAACCCACATTCTCGGCTCTATTGCTCATCCTACAAATGCATGTTCCTTACAAATGTGGGACTATTCAAAATGGAAATTAACAGGCTTTCCAATGGTGTAAGATTTATTTCCAAGAAGCATTGTTACAACAAAGAAATAATCTACCAAACACAAATTTTCTTACTTTCTGTGCTATGTTTAGATGGGCTGGATTAGGAACATGAATTGGAAAGGCGGAAGGAGATCTTCTGTTCTAACGCCTCTTCTTTTCTTGTCCATGTTCCTCGTTTGCACACTCCCACCACCTGGCTTGCAAGCAGCTCCCCAACCCTGACTATTACAAGATCTCTCCATGATCCATAGCTGTGGCTCAGCCTGGTTCACTGTATCTTGCTCCTTCCACTTCTTCCCAGTTTGCACTTCAGTGCTGGCATACTGGCACATTACATTAGTCCAGGTGTCTCATTCGGTTAGTGTAAGCACTGATACTATTCTCATGCTGTGACAGATTATCTATACCTGGCTACTGGATCTTAAAGCAGATGCAGAATCCTTCTGAGGTTACAAGGGCATGGGGCTGCAGTATAGGCACAGGAATCATCAGGAACCACCTAAAACAGTATTAACACAATACCCAGGTGCCAAACTGAATCTTGTATCATAATTCTGTACCTAATACCGAATACTGATTCTGTAAATATCCCAGTCTGACATTACAATATTTATTTTCCAATTTTGTATTACGATTTTAATGACCTTGATCCATGTTAAGGAAAAACAAAAGTGTATAAAAGTTTTATACCTAGCTTCTTTGCTTCAATATCTTTGTGATCTGCTTTGTAGGCAGTGCCAGACTTTGCACTTCTTTTCCTCATGTACAATCAGTTCTGGGCTTATTTGATGATTAATGGTTTAGGGACAGCGGACAGTGTCTGAATGTTGAGGGGTAGAGTGATACAGAAGTGCGTGGGTTGTGCTGGAAGTGATGGTTAGAGCTTGGGATGAGGGGAAAGTGGTGTGTGAACAATGCTACATGTTAAAATGGGAGGTTTAGATGATAAAGAGGCATGACAGTTGATTAAAGCATAAATCTGTGACTAATCACAGATCTCCATTTAAATTTCTCTCTCCCTCTCCCTCTCTCTGTCGTTCTTTCCCTGTCTCTCTCTCTCTCTCTCTGTCGTTCTTTCCCTGTCTCTCTCTCTCTCTCTCTTGCTCTGTCTGTCTCTCTCTCTCTCTTTCTCTCTCTCCCCCCTCACTCTCTCTCTGTCTCACTTTCTCTGTCTCACTTTCTCTCTTACTTTCTCTCTCTCTCTCTCTCTCTCTCTCACAGGGCAGTCTGAAGAGCAGCCGTCATCAGATATCTCCTCAGGAGTTTCTCAGTGAACTGAAAAGTGGAGCGACTGATGAGAGGCTGTTTGCCTGTCTGGATTCTCTCAGAGTCTCTCTCACCAGCAATCCAGTCAGGTACACACACACACACACACACACACACACACACACACCCCTGCCGTTCTGTCCTTGTGTCTTGCTTTAGACTATTAGTGTTATTCGGTAGTTTGATGTTTGAGAACATGTACACACACCACACACTCTGCCCTTTCCACCTTCTCTGACCCGCCTTCCCTGACATTTGGCTAATATAACTCCTGTGCCGAATTCTGTGGCCTTAGCTTACAGCAGCACTGCACGCTGTGAAAAATTAATATGTACTGCAGATGGGTGCTATGCTGGAGTTTCTCTCTTCTGCCTCGTAATTGTTTGATGCAGATCATGGCAGGCCGTCCTGCTGTTTGCCCACATTCCTACCACAAATATGAACCAAGCTCCTCCACGAGGTGCGGTGATTAATACTGAAATAATTACTGCTTCTGTGATTGATTAAATGTTCTTGAATGAAAACTGTTTATTAAAGATCCAATTTACACAGAGGGAGGTTTCCTCCAGGCTCCAGGGGGACAAAGAAAGAACAAGTTACAAAAAGCAACAACAAGAAAACCCAACAAAACAGATGGGTGTAGGTTTCTTATGGTCAGTTGTAAGTGGTCTCATGTCTTGTTTTTCCATTGATGACTGATAACTGATAACTGTTTTATATAATTAATTCCTTAAAAAGTTTCATAAAAAAAATCCTTTACAATTTTTCAATTAATTAACAAATGACTTTCAATACATACGGAAGTTTTCAGGTATGTGAAACCCACCTCGAATCCCTTGAATCCCCCAAGCCTTTTGTCATGTGAGGTATTTCAGTAACTTTGATCACGGAAATCCATTAGGCACAGCAGTTGTGTGCGCCGCATGTGTTTGTATAGATAAAATTATTACATTCATTTTAAGTTAATTTGGCCAACTAGACTTAGCACCGTACCCAATTATGATGGCTAGGCATTGGTCATCC
Organism: Leptodoras nelsoni; assembly: GCA_028566375.1. Classification (NCBI taxonomy): domain Eukaryota; kingdom Metazoa; phylum Chordata; class Actinopteri; order Siluriformes; family Doradidae; genus Leptodoras; species Leptodoras nelsoni. The sequence continues at coordinate 19,693,958 of JAOVVG010000004.1, forward strand.
TCAGACTAAGGTTGGAGGAGTCAAACTGCTTTCATCCTCTCTGCATCCATTATTGGAGTAATTCATGAAATGTCATGATTTCTATTAGCACTCCCTTTGGTGTTTGGGCACGTTCCGTCTGAGAGCGCGGCCGGCTGAATGATCCACAATCAGCAAGCAAGGCCAGCCTCGCCATTGTGGTTTTGGAGATCAGCTATTACTCCTGGTCTGCGTGCCTCCCATGTTTTGTTCCGCTCGCAAGGTTAAAAAAAAACTTCACTAAGCAGTTCAGCAATTCAATCTCGGTTTTAGCATGCGCTGTCCGGTTTCTAGTGCCACTACAGCTACGCGCAGCTGGCGCTGCTCTTTTGATTAATCCACTTTATTGCTGTCCCGTCTGCTGATTAAAGTCCGCAGTGTCCTAGAGACAGAGTTCATTTAGTTTGCTTGCTTGTTATTCATCTCACAGCAATGACACCGGCTCTAAATATTGCCATTGTTGGGCAACGTTGCAGAAGATCTCTCTCAACATGAATGTATTGAGTTAAAGCTGCTACATTGGTGGCGAGGTTGATTTTGACATGTTGAAGTTTTCAAGTGTTCCTTATCTTTGAGACTTCAGTAATGGCTTTGAGTAGATGGATAACAACCATGACCAAATTCTGCAGCCGTTATTAGCAAATATCCTGGAGAGACCTGGGTTGGAGTCCTGTGATTGACATTTGACATTTGTTAATGTCTTATTGTACCAACATCATCCATTACACACTATATGGGCAGAAGTATGTGGACACTTGACCGTTAGGACCCATTTGTGGCTACAAATGGGTGACTTGAAGGTTTGGCACAAATTTGGAGGCACATGATTGTCTGGAATGTTGTAGCATTGCAGTTTCCCTTCACTGGAACTAAAAGGATGAAACCTGTTTCTGCATGACAGTGCCCCTGTGTACAAAGTGAGCTCCATGAAGACGCGGTTTGCCAAGTTCGCAGTGGAAGAATTTGAGTGTCTGTACACTCAAAACTGAATTTGAGTGTCCGCATCCACTTTGGGGTGAATTTGGAACAGAAATCGAGTGGAAAGTCTTTCCAGAGGATTGGAGGTTATTATAACAGGTGCCTAAATATGGAATGGGCACAGAAAAGCACAAATGAATGCGATTGGTCAGGTGTTTTCATTTTGGCCATATGGTGTACCTCCATCTATCTATCTGTTGTTTATTATCTAAAAGAAAAGGTTGAATGGTTCTTGGCCTTACACACTATTGGGCAAAGAGCAACTGATAGCTTTTGTATACTTCCCTGGCCACAAGGTTCAGCATCTACAAGGTTGCATTCTGTCCTCATTTTACTGTGAGCTTTTCAAAACAAAATAGATTTACTGGAATGGAAAAAATGTTTTCAAAAGTTGAGTAACTGAGAGCATTTTTTTTAAAACCCGCCTACATGGAAAGGAATGTAATAACTGCCATGTCACTCATTCCTTCTTTCTGTGAAAGTTCTTGGCCACATTTTTTTTGGTCAACTGCATCAATCTATAGTGAGCGCTCAAAGTCTGGTTTGTGAGGCTAGTTTCCTTGAAAGTCATTTATGATCAAATGTAAAAAAATATGTACATTTATGTAGACATGGAGATGTCTCTCTCTCTCATCTATTATGTGTTTGCAAAGGAAGAGACCTACAGACCAGATTTCTCATTAGTGCTTCACATACAATGTGACATTTTCCCCTCAGTAGATCAGAGATTTATTGTCCCCTGGTATACCGTGAAGTACCAGAAAAACTGGTACACCATCATTAGTTGGATCCACCAGTGCATATATAAAGCTGTAGGCATCTATGGAAGCTTCTAGAACTGTTTCCACCATGAGAATGGCGAGATTCAGCCTGGTTTAATAGTTGGATCTCGTCAGATGGGTCGTAGCATTTTGGAAGAAGATGCAAAGTTTGGAATTTCACATATGAGCATTTCAAAGATGTACCATGGCTATAAGAATTCTGGCAAAACCTCGAACAGCAGCGTGGCTGTAAAAAGACTAGGGGTGAACGTGAGCATCGCCGGCTCTCAAGAATTGTTTCACGTGATAGGCGTGCAACACTGCATCAAGTAACATCAATTCAATGACAAACATCAGCGTGAGGACTGTGCAACGTTCCCTCCAAGATCCTGTGGATGACCTACCAAGTATTAACAGCTATACCAGTTTTTTCTGGTACTTCAGTGTATTTTTACTGGCCCAGAAAATAAGGCTTTTCCCTCAGCTGTTAGTTTATTATATGTTTGCAGCTTTTCCTGCCTCCTTGAGCCTCACCAGTACTAATTTATTTTTACATAAGCAGCCCCCTAGAACTAGTAAAGTAGAGTGATTTAGATAATGATAGTCAAAGCAATACTTTTACCAAAAGCTTACACAAGGACTAAAGCTAGTTAGAAAAGAATAGTTTTCTACAATGATAGTGAAGTGTTGTGACCCAAACAGGAATACCATCACTCGCTCTAAACTAATGATGTAGACAATCATTAAAATAAATAAACTTGTCATGGAAATGAGGGTCAGCTTCATCCAGTTAACATCACAGGTGAACTGACTGGCCAAACAGGACACCCACTGGTCCATCAGCTTTCCCAGTATAGCCATCAGGCCATTACTTCTGTCAAACCCTAAAGACAACAAGACAAAGACAAAGTGAGACATATTTGTCACTTGTGTTTTGCACACAGTAAAATGCAACCTCCGCATTTAACCCATCAGTGCAGTGAGACACACTAGTGAACACACACTAGGGGCTGTGAACACACATGCCTGGAGCGGTGGGCAGCCCTATCCACAGCGCCCGGGGAGCCAATGGGGGTTAGGTGCCTTGCTCAAGGGCACTTCAGCCAAGTCCTGTCACGGGAATCGAACCTGGGACCTTCCGATCAAGGGGCAGACACCCTAACCACAAGACCATGACTGCCCCCATGAACCCTGTTTATAGTTCATGAAAAGTTGATTAGAAAATCTCATTTTTCATTTTTAACATTTTCATGTTATGTTCCAGCATTGACATACTCTTTGTAAATGAATTGAATGCTCATCTACAAGGCCCTTCTATTATGATGAAACCTTCAACCTTAAGAATACTTGTCCAATGAGAAAGAAAAAAATGCATTTTCTGCATTCGCGTTTTCCCCCACACCACCACAGAGTTCCAGCCACATTCACATTCTGCAGTTTAAATAGACTAGAACCTTCTGCCCTCCAAGGAGAAGTATGCGTTTGATTGATTGATGTATTTATCTATCTATTTATTCATTTATTTCTCTTTTTTTGATGCTGGATAAATCTTTCCTGACTTGGGTTCCACCTTGTGGCACATGCATTATAAACTCTAATCTCTCCCATGTCCCTATTTAAAAATATGACAGCACTGACAGGAGGAATATAGCTCCTCATCAACGTCATACCGTGCGTTTAACCGCCTGCTGGCCGAGACCACGATCGTAGAATCTGATGCTGAATTTTCATATTACAGACGTCAAAGGCTTCATAACGTTTGTGGACTTGTAATGTTTCCGCGGATGTGTTATGCTCAGGAGAATATATACATGGTGTCTTGTAAACAGGTAATGAGAATGGTAATAAACTCAACAGATCTCTGTTTTTTTCCCCCTTGAGGCTGCAGGTCGGTGGTCAGCCAGATAGGCTTTGCTATCTTTTTTCTCTGGAATGTCTTTTTCTGTCTGTCTGTTCCATTCTCCTTTTTACACACACACACACACACACACACACACACACACACACACACACACACACACACACATACCCTTCATCCTATCTTCGTCTGTCCTTAGACAGAGGGCGTTTTGGCATTGGACCTTGGCCAGGTTGCAGACAAGGCATAATTTATTTCTATATTCCTCTTTCCAGTCAGCCAGAGTGTCTGATTGGTCTAGTGACTGATGTTTCCAATACCTCCCAATGTTACCATGAGTGACATTGATCTCTCCCCCATGCCTTGGTCTCTCTGTCTCTCTTTTTTTTTATTATCAGTTCAGAAGTTTATCCTCAATCACAGAGCAGAATGCTAAATGGTTTTGAAAAGACACCTGTTCTGATTTTCTGGCTTCATTGCGCTCGACTGGTCATGACTGGTTAAATATTGAGTATCTTGCACCTAACGAAGACTGGATGGATGATGACCTTTTCTCCAATTTTTCACTCCTTCCCCTAGATTAGAGCACCGTCTCCTGTTCAATATGGCTTTTAAATGAGAGCAGACCTCTAGGCCACTCTTGAAACAGATTAAGCAAAGAAACAGTATCGCTGGAGTCCTAGCCTTCAGTGCACCGAGTTGATTGGGTCTTGCGCAGTAATATTACCGAGCGTGGATTTCCCCAGACAGGAATCCGTGCTGGTGTTTTCTTAAAGGTTACCAGCCTATCGGAACGCAGGCCGTTCCTGGATCTCTTTACACGCCGGTATTACGGGTGCAATCCTGGCCACTGTTTCTCGTTCGATATTCACAGATGATGCTGGATCATTTTCTACAATTAAAATCCAAACCACCAAATCGCTAAATGAACAAAGAGCTTCTCGGTTGATTCGTAGCACACAGAGTGCGAAATCTGTGCAAAAGAAATAAAACTCTGTCTCCTGGTGTCGTACAGAAGCTCTCTCCTTGAGCAGTCTAGAACAAGAAAGCCATTAACATGTGCAGAAGTCCAGAACAAGGCAGCCATTCTCACTTTTGTTTTTCTGTCTTTCACTTTTCTTTCCACTGCACTCCATTTTTTTCTCCCCCTCCTTCTTCTTTCTACTCTCTCATGCTGCGCATACTTCCTCATTTTCCCCTTTTACCTTGGTATCAGATGCGGTCTGTCCTGCTGAGTATGACGGAATGTAAAGTGGGTAATTTTCTCAGGGCCCAACAAAGCTCGTTGTCGTCCTGACAAAATAAAAAACCTGTCTACACAAAGGTTTTTTTTTTTTTTTTATCATTTCTGTGGTCCTCATCTATTCCTATCGGCTTTCTCTAACACTACTCCAGGTTCTTAATGGGCTGTTCGTGACAGGGTCGGTGACTTTCTATAGCGTTTAACATTGTTGGCTATAAATAGGGTGTTGTGGCACTTTTGTATGTAGTGTAACAGTGTTTAAGGCTTGTGAGAGACAGTAATGTGACAGGATTCTCAGTAGTTCTGACACCTCGCTGTACCTGAATGCTAGTCAGATGATGTTTGGTTTTCGAGAACTTGGTAGAAGATGTGCGATAAATGCAAACAGGATTAGTATAACGACACACACACACACACACACACACACACACACACACACACACACACACACACTCACTCACTCACTCACACTTGGAACGACCAGAGGGATTTGTACTTATAGCCTTTTTTAGACACGACCTCAGTCACCTGCGTTCATTCATTTATCTTCAGTCACCGCTTTATCCCAGTTAGGCTTGATATTGATTTTTCCATCATCGTGATTCCCGAACATTTCTAGTTTAAAGAAAGGTACAGGAAAGGAAAGGATGGCATCAGTTTTACCAATATTACTGTCTTGTTGAGTGATAACATTAGGGCCTCAAATGTTCAAAAAAACTAGTACCAGTGTGCTGTTTTGGAATCGATCCAATCAAGGTAAAATGTCTGCGATAGAATGTCATCTTTAATAGCTTTTTGGCTGTTTTGAGTATATTTTAAAGTAGACTTTTTACACTCATTTTCCATGTATTAAAACAGTTCTCTGGGGTCTTAATGAGATGGCTGTGAAGTTCTTAGGAACAAATGTAAACCCGGCAGTTTATTGCCATCTTTTCTTTCCAAATGCTTGGTCTATAGGCATGCTATGTAGATGCTGTACTTGTGATAGGTGTGAGATTAGATTTTAGATGTGTGAAGACTGACCAACATAAAAAAAGCATACACATAACATTCACTTTCCCAACCGTTGCTTTTCTATTCAAGGGATTATGATGTACACGGGGTACTAATGAGTTTTGTCTCCAGTTCCTTTCAGTCTCAGCAGTTAAGCGGTACTCTCTGCTAGACGCTTGAGGAGTGCTTGAGGTTTATTCTATTTCGTGCCATCAAAAATAAAGTATATCCACTCAGCTACTCTGTCCTCTGAGGCTGAGGGATGATGTAGTGACTCGTCTTGGTCTGTATGTCCAACAACAGTGCATTATCTGTGCATTTTCCTTTCCTTCAACTTACTGCGACTTGCCACAAAGACAAACGTGGCCTTGGTTAGCAAGTACGTGGAGATATTCGGATAGGGTTGTGGAATAGAAAGCTGTGGAATAGAAGAAGCCGCTTCAGCGGTGCTGCTTGTCTGTTAGCCTGTCAGTAGTGCTTACTGTCCCTGCAGGTTTCCCCCGGAGAGCAGCTGCCCATGTTCTTGCCCCCAGGGGGTCCAGCCTGCACCCACATGCTGCCTTTCACACCCCGTTGAACTAACTCACTCTCACTTCCATTCCCTGTAGTTTTTTCTTTCCTTTTTTTTTCTTTCCTCACACTCTCTTGGTGCTTGAAGAAAGAAAGAGAGACTAAATCAGGGAAGTTAAATAGAAAAAAATACATATGTCAAACAATCCATTGCTCTGCATTGGCTTAATTGCTCGTAAAGTTTTCTGTTTAGGGTTTCCATCAAATGACATTTTATGATTGATATTATTATTTAATGCATTATTTAACATTATTATTCAATGCGTTTGCTGACAGTAACAATCTTGTTGACTGTTGACTACTGATAAACCAGAAGCTCATGTAAATAATGACATGTCCTACTAAAGCATGGCTGAATTCTTGAATCAATATATAGGGCATGCATTAATTCACTATAACAGTAGCTCTGACAGTAGTTCCAGCTGCAACATATAACTAGGCGTATAGTACAGCGGGGCGTAATATGACTGCTGCACAAGGCGAGAGAAAGCAGTGTCGGTTATAGTGTGATATTTCGCTAAAATTGGGGGGGCTCTAAAGAATGTGGTAGTGATGCAGGCAGTGAAATTTCATGACGTTTGAGCCTTTGTCACAAGATATTGTTTAGTGAAAATGCTGTAGTTTATTGAGATATTTGTTTGAACATTATTCAGTAGATGGAGCTACTCCATAGACTAATTGTCAAAATTTTGGCAAAATAGTTTTCGTCCTATAGCTTGAAGATGCTAGAATGCTAGAATTAAGGGCAGCTCATGCCTGTGGACACGAACCTTGCATTCTGTAGCAGGCATGTGGGGCTACAACCATACCAAATGTCATGGATTGATGAAATCTCATCTGACCACAGAAAGCGTTTCCACTATCTTTTGGTCCATCTCAGATGACTTTTTATGTCCAGTGAACTCGCCATTTTATCTGGCTTCCTCTTTGTATAATACAGTTTCAGGTTGCATTTGAGATGACACTGAGATTATCTTTTCATGATATTATGGGCTATAAATGATGAAAGAACTAAATTCTTTCTAATCTTGCACTCAAAGAAACAAAAGTAAAAAATATTTGAACTGACTGACAATTCTCTCACAAAGTGATGAACTACGACATCCTTGCTTACAAAAACAACACTTTTTTTGGTGGATGCTCCTTTTACACTCCGTCTTGATGACCTCACTTGTTACCAGTTAAACGGCTAGTTGTGGAACCGTCGGTCTGGGGTGCTTTTGGCTTTCCAGCTCCTCCCACAGATGTTCAGTGGGGTTGAAGTCAGAGCTCAGTCCCGGACACTCAGCTTCTTCCGCTGCATCCTTTGCAGACCAGGTCTTCATGGAGCTCGCTTTGTGTACCCTGTTTTAAGCTAAGACATGAATCAAGGAGGAAACCGTGAGCATTACGAGACTCGAAAGGGAAGCCACCAGCCTGGGGTTGACACAGAATAAAGGGGTTATTAATCATCATGCAGATTAAAGTCGAACAGTGCTGTGTGTGTTAAACAGGTGTTCAGTATGAGGAACACAGTCTTTAAAGTACAGCATCAGATTAATACGTACTACAGAGTCCAGATGAGATCCTGGTTAATTATTTTAGGGGGTGTGTTAATGTGGGGTCATTTATAGCGATATCCATGAGCAGAAGGTAGAGTAGGAGTATCGGAGATGATTTCCTTTAGGTCTTTCAACCCAGCTTGCAGGTCCATTTGTTAATGCGACACTTGTACTTTTTTTTGATTTGTGCTTATAGGTCTGTCTCTGTCTGTCTCTCTGTCCATCTGTCTCTCTCTTGTGTAAGTTTACTAAGATAAGGGTTCTCACTCTCTCTGTGAAACTTCTGCACTCCACCATATGGGCCAAGACATCAGTGCGCAAAGCGTAATTGTATTACACGGCTGTGATAAATGGCACTGACAAACAGGTGGAAATTGTTTTTTTGATATTATATTAAACCTGACCTTCAGGTTTAAGGCTTCAGATTTGTTATTTTGTCAGAGCATAATAGCATGTGTTTGGACAAACTCAGTATGCTATGCAGGGAGAGGCTAAGCTCTGACTTTGTCACACTGCAGGAATACAAACTGCTCAGGCCACTTTTTTTTCCCCCAGCCCTTTCCACCACCTTTTCTATTCATTATCTATGACAAGGGCTTTATTCCACCCTCCTCCAAATTTCCAGACATGTCCACTGACGCCTGAGGGCGAGAGAGATAGCTGATATCAGAGGTGACTTTGTTATTTGCGTCTGTTTGTCGGAGTCGGGTGAACAAATAGTATTAGATCATTAGGTGGCCCAATCAGTGGTGCTTCTAACATTAATTGGTCTTGTATCTGATTAGTGCAAGCCTGGCAGTTTTAGCTGTAGCTGTTGCCAAGCCATCAGAGTCAGGCCTGCAATTATAGCGATAGAGCTCATTGAGATAGAAAAGGGTACTTGAGCAAAGAAGAAAGGAGGGCAGTGAAAAATAGATGGTCTTAAAGTCCTGTGGATACTACAGACTGAAAATGACTTATCTAGGTATAGAACGTCTGGAAAGAAATAAAACAAAAGAGAAGTGGGAATGTAGAGAGTTTGGGCCTTGGAGAGTTGAGTGAAAATGAGTACGTGTTGGTGGGCTATCAGACGGCATTTTCCCTGGCGAGTTGAAGAGTAACTCTGCTTGATGATGTTCGTTCCCAAGAGCTGTGTGAATTCCCTGGGCTACCACTTGTAATTTATATCTGTTAATTGTCATTTCTGCGTTCCAGCTAAACAATCAGAGTTATATTGAGGAACAAAAATAACGTGCCAACTTCAATCATGAAGTGCATCCTCACATAGAGTAAAAGTGGCATTTGTGGTTAAAAAAAAAAATCAATGCAGTGCAACTCGGATTAAGTTTAAGCATAAAAACCGTGTAGCTGTTCAGCAGTCGCGATTGTGAAGCTGAGTGACCGAGTGGAGTTGAAACTTTTACAGCACTCACAGGGAAACTCACAGGTCTCTCTCTGAACCGTTCTCGGACAGACCTGTATTATTATTTCTGTACTTTCAGCTGCTGCTATGGAATAAAACGTGAAAACAAACGCTATGATTTGCGCTGCGAGGCAGCTGCAGGTTGCGGAAGTTCTTTGAGAAAGTGACGGATTCGGTTTTGCCTGCTCCCATGGCTAACAGTATGCACGGTGTCATGCTCACACTGAGGAGCTAATTCCTTCTGGTGCAGCCTGATTGTGTACTTCAGAAATGTCTCCTTTATTCTGCCAGATAACACATTAGTTGCTCGTGTTGATCTCTGTGTGGCTTGCTGTCCGTGAGACGACGCTTCTCACTTCTGCACACTGCAGATTTAATTGCGTGTCTGCCGTAAGAAAGCTAAACTAACAAACCAAAATGCCATTGTGCAATTGTGCCTCAAGATGAATCAGTATTTTAATTTTAATATCCAATAGGCATTCTGATGCAATAAATAAATATAAATATCGGCCCCGCTACGTCACTGACGACGTGTGGTGTTTTTACAAGAGTAGGTAGCATTGAAAGCTTCAGGTTACGTTATTGATGAGCTATTAGCACGGCAGACAGACGCACCATGAGACTGGCTGCGTTCAGGTCATCTTTTTTTGCTTCGTTTCCTAACTCCTAACTGAGTGAAATGACCTGGCAGTGTCGAAGTGGCAGCCATGATAAGAGCTGGTCGAATTCTCCTTTCTTGTCTTTTTTAGCCTAGGGTACACCGGAGCATCCTTTACATAATCCTTTAGGCAATTCCTTGTAGCGGCGACATCTTAAAGCGAAACCATCCGACCAATGATCAGGCATAACATTATGACTACCTCCTTTTCTCTACGCTGTACATTGTCTATTTTCTCATCTCTACTTCCCATATAGCTGCATGTTGTACTTCTACAATTACAGACTGTACTGTTGTCCATCTGTTTCTCTACACACTCTTAGTCCCCTTTACTCTGATGGTTCTCTAATGGTCAGGATAAGAATGCGATAAGATGCATGGGGTGAAGTGCGTGTTGCTGCTTTCAAAATGTCCACTTGTCAACTCATTCATACATTAGTCATTCTTTTTAACCCAGAATCTCTAACTGCGCTGGAAATATTACAATTCTGTATTACAATGTTACACTCTGAGCAACTAAATGTTGTCAAATATGTCTTCTGGTAGGTGTTTTAATAATAACCTCCTGCTGCTCAGAGGAGGAGACGAGCCGCTCGCTCGGGCAGTTTTGTAATGTTGTACATTTCCTGTTGAGATTTCAAACAGCACTGAAACTGGCTGATTTCTCTGTAGTTAATGAGTGGACATTTCCAATGCAGGTTCAAACCGTGGAACGGAAAGATCTCCTCTGCAAAAAAGTTTCACGTCTACACAACGACATTCTAGAGTTTATCTGCGTCCCTGAGGAGGAATGAGTTCACACTCACTCACACTCACTCTCACTCTCTCTCACTCAAACTCTCTCGCTCACTCACTCTCACTCACACGCTCACTCACTCACTCTCACTCACTCACTCTTGCTCACTCACTCAAACTCACTCACACTCTCTCTCACTCAAACTCTCTCGCTCACTCACGCTCACTCACTCACTCTCACTCACTCACTCTCGCTCACTCACTCAAACTCTCTCACTCACTCACTCTCATTCAAACTCTCTCTCTCACTCACTCTCACTCAAACTCTCTCACTCACACTCTCGCTCACTCACTCTCACTCACTCACTCTCACTCAAACTCTCTCACTCACTCTCACTCAAACGCTCTCACTCACTCACACTCTTGCACTCTCACTCAAACTCTCTCTCTCACTCACACTCACTCTCACTCACTCACTCTCATTCAAACTCTCACTCAAACTCTCTCTCCTCACTCACTCTCACTCACTCACTCACTCAAACTCACTCACTCAAACTCACTCTTGCTCTCTCACTCACTCTCTCACTCACTCAAACTCACTCACTCACACTCACTCACTCACTCAAACTCACTCACTCACTCACTCACTCACTCACTCACTCACTCAAACACTCTCTCCTCACTCACTCTCACTCTCTCACTCTTACACTCACTCGCTCTCGCTCACACTCTCGCTCACTCACTCACTTACTCACACTCACTCAAACTCTCTCTCTCATTCACTCACTCACTCAAACTCTCTCTCTCACTCACTCTCTCTCAAACGCACTCACTCACACTCACTCACTCACTCACTCTCGCTCTTACTCACTCACTCACTCTCGCTCTTACTCACTCACTCACTCACTCTCGCTCTCACTCACTCTCTCACTCACTCACACTCACTCAAACTCACTCACTCACTCACTCACTCACTCACCCCCCATATAAGTGTAGGTCTGACTGTTTGGCTGCACTGTGTAGAAGATCGAAGCCCACAGTTCCAGGATTTTATCTATTTCGTGCTGCTCATACACCAGCACACTCACTGGATGCACTTCTTGCTGGAACCCCTCCCCCCCTCACTTTTTTACTCGACTCACCAGTTTTTTCCAGTGTGATGTGCACACGCATTAAAAACACCTTGAAGATTCAAAGAGTTTATTGTCATTTGCATAGTTAGGAAACAGGTTTCCGTGTACAATGAAATTCTTTCTTTGCTCCTCGCCAACAGTGAGTAATACGCAGTATAACTCACTTAAATGTATGCAGAGCTGCCAAATTTACCTTTTGTCAAGTTGAAGAATTTTTTACTGTTTAATTTTTTCGACGTCGTGAATTATGAGACGTAACCGTGAGTCAAGTGAAAAACTGTCTCTCCGGTTCACTGTGTAGAAGTTTGGTTTTTATTTTCTCTACCATGTTTCTTTCTCATTTTATAATCTCCTGAATATTGACAGACTATGAGATTTTATTAAAAAATTAATTTTCAAAAACTTTCCAAAATAATCAAACAGGTTTTTTTTAATGTCTAAAAGCATGCCGAAAGGCACTTTTCATAATTCATCTTTTTTTTTTTTTTTTTTTTTTTCACTATCTGTTGTGTTTTTAAACGGTTTAGATTATTAAAATGCCACCCCTAATCCATGGTGTTTTTAGACTGCTTTATCATTCTATGAAAAATCAAATCCTTCCATCCCTAATGGTGGTGGCAGTTTGTTTGTTTGTTCGTTTGTGTGTGTGTGTGTGTGTGTGTGTGTGTGTGTGTGCGCGCATCATGGGATGTGTGTGTGTGCACCACTGGTCTGTATTTCTTCCTCGGGCTTCTCCCCAGGCTCGCCGCAAGCAGACTTCTCTAACTTCTCAGCCTCAGGCCTGGATGTGCGCCTTCGTATGAATTCATACAGTGCTTGCCAGTATTTTTTTTTATTTTTTATTCCAGGTTATTTGTCACAGTAACAAGAAAGGAGTATGACAAGCAGTACTTTATTAAGCAAAGGAAAAGACCATACTTCAGAGTTATATTTCAATTAGCCGGTGCTGCTGTCAAACGTAAATACTTTAGTAAACGTAAACAGTCTTGTCGTCTAGTTCCTTTCATTCCACCCTTTCGTTTCTAATCATTTAAATTAGAAAAAAGGAAGGGATTTTATAATCGGCGAGCTTCGCATGGTCAGAAAGCATTTCAGAATCCCTTCGTTATATGCGGATTTAAGCAGCTTTGTCTCTCCTCACCTTCTCGACTTTATCGATGTCGGACACGGCGCTATCGATCCAGCCAAACTCGGATGGAGCTCATTAAAGTATCTCCATGTTTATGTCTTAGGCTCAGACTCGTTCGGCATGCACATGTGCGCTCGCGCTTTCTCATCAGCATCACGATAGATTATCTGATCATCTTTTTGGCTGCATGCTGAATAACAGTGAAGCTTAATCACTTTATTTGTGTTGCTGATTATTTGCACAAGATTAATTGCTTAAGACTGTCCTTCTTTCTGTGTTTATTTCAGCATTGTCCCAAATCTTCCATCTTTGATTCACGTCATACGTTCACATACAGACGCAGTGATAAATGGAGTATCATGCAAAGGCTGGCATAGTCCAATGTCATTTAGTCCAGAGCCGCTCTGAACTGTCCTGGGAATCACCGGCTGTCGCACATGAATACCAAAAACCCCATTAGTGCTTTCGGTCACTTGCGGTTTAGCTCTTCGGTTGCAGGTTATTTCTCGCACTTGCATTGATGCAGAGCCATTTTACACTTATGCACAAATGTATATATGGACATTTAAACGACTCTATAGCAAAAAAATTTTAGAGAAAGGAAAAGATGTTTTCCCAGCATGCCTAAGGCTTATTCAGACTTATCGGAATATCTAATCCAGCCATTTCAGCCTAATTTGCTTGCAATTCAGGTGGCTTATTGAGTTTGTTTGCTGCTCCTATCTCCTATACCAGGTATGTGCATTGGGTTTCGAAGGACCCAATAAAAATGGTTGATTTTTACTCTTTTGTATGTAAGGGTTGGCGATCAGATATGAAACTTGTGAGACGAAGAACAGGCATGTTGATTAAGAGTTGCCTTTTCACCATGGGAGGATATTGCTTTGCTTGTACAGCCGTTCACAATGTGTCTGTGTGTGTGTTTACATATTCCTTCCTTCATTCATCTTCAGTAGCTGTTTTATCTTGCTCAGGGTCACGTTGTCTTAAACAACTTGGAAGAAACAGAAGAAGACTTTATTTGTTTTATATATATATA
>JAOVVG010000004.1:19716561-19729842 GCA_028566375.1 Leptodoras nelsoni
ATATACTTTATTAAAGGCTCCCCTCACGGGGCTTGTGTACATTGAAATGCTGCAAAACATTAGTCTTATCTGAGGTTAGCTACATGAGGGAGATATTATCCTGATATCATCATACATTACCTTGTGACTTTAATTGTGAGGCACTCGCCCCGGCGCTTCTTAATCATTTTTCACATTTACAGACACGTGAAATTCTGATGCTGTAGAACCCTGGCACGGAGACTTGAGTAAGTGGAACATGTCTCTGCTTCCGTCTAAAAGGGTGCACATGCGGCTTTAATAATGTCGGATGAATTCGTTTTGAAACATTCTATGGCGCCTAAGCAAAAGTGTTAAATGAACAAGAAAAGAGGGCAAAATAAATGATTCACATTTTTCACAGAAAGACTCGAATATGAAACCCGCAGAGGGGGTGTGGATGAAGCCTAAAGCATCTCTGCTTGTTTTTAAAATGTTTTTCCCCCTCCGGAACCAAAGTAGCACTTAACGTGATTATGATCGGTAGGACACAGCACTCAATGTAGCCTCTCTTGATTGGCGCCTCCCATGGTGAAGTGCGCTGCCTTTTGTTTAAGGCTCCAGCTCTGCCGCCACTTGAGGCAATGATAGATATTGTTATTCCGATGCGTGGGTCTATCTCCAGATGTTCCCCTTTTGTAATCCAGCTCTCTTCTGTGGGAGAGAGAGAGAAAAAAAGAGGAGGTAGATGCTGTTTAATATCAGCCCTACTGATACACAAAAGGCCTGTTGCTGATTGCTTTACATGGGCTGATCAACCCAGCTGCATCCACTCCCATGGAAAAAAGAAAGAAAGATGAGAAGTTGGTTGTGTTCTGAACATTGCGGCTAATTTCCCAAGTCTGCGTCTCACAGATGAGCGGGTGACGAGTTCACAAGTCAGCTGTATTTTGGTTGAAAGCGTTTGCTTGATTTGCTGTGTGCTATCGCAACGCTTGTTTTTCCCCAGATCTGTCACACAGCGTTCACAAGAATTGGCACTCTGTCCGTACGGCAGTAGCTCCCATTGGTTTTTCTCAGACATAATCCCTACCATGCATCAACTGATTATTTTCCCCTCCTGCACTCTGCTTCACCTGCTGATGATTGGGAAATATGGCTGCTCGCTCATGAGCTATGCATTTCAATGAAGCGCTTGTCAGGAGCTGAGGCCCTGCCCACTCAATATCGCTCACCACCTCGGCCCCATCCTTCCAGGGAGCAGGGCACTAAATTGAATTTTCTCTCCAAGTCAGGAGCTTCATTCCTCAGCCGTCAGCAGACGGGTGACACCCCCAGTCGGTGTCAGGGACTCTCATTACTAACCCGCTTCTCACCTTCTACTATTGGAAAAAAAAGCCATGTGGAATATCAGTATATACAAAACTAGAGCTGGCTCAAACTGTTATCACAATACATTAGATCAGCCTTGGTATTTGATATATAAAGGAGTTTAAATCAAAAGCAAATCTTAGTTACTGTTTAAATTATTAATATTTATTAATATCATAACAGATACACAAACCAAAGAATGCAAAATACATAACAATGATTTTCAACACGGTTTAATAGCTGGAGCTCGCCAGATGGGTCATAGCATTTCGGAGGTAGAAGCAAAGTAATGTGTGTAACCATGACTACAAGAAATCCGGCAAAACCTCGAAGCATCATTTCAAGTGATAGACATGCAAAAACTCAAGTAACATCGGAATCGGGGCCTCAACAAACATCAGTGTGAGGACTGTGCAACGGGAACCATCCAAGATCCTGTGATGTGATGATTTGGTTGCCTAGAAACCTAATTAAAAAGCGGTAGCTGATATAAGACCCCAATGTCGTTAGATCATCATTAGATCTCTAAGCGCATTCTAACACACCGAAGGAAATAAAGATGTGTAGGAATTCCCAGTCAGAAGGCAAGTTCTATTCATTATCTTTTTCTAAAAAGCTATTTGTGAGCTGTACTATTAAACATAAAGCTTTTTTATTTTTATTTTTGGGTCTGCCTAGCATTTTTTCCCTCTCCATATATTTGAATGTGACTTCAATTCAGAGATTCAGAAATGAAAACCAAGCAAGCATAACATTTTTTTTGCAAAAGCCGTGACTCTAGAAAGGTGATTATGGAAATATATTGACCGTGCTTTACCTTTAGTTTATACCAATGGCATGTCGTATATATTGCACTTAAATATTGAAAATCAAATCAGAAGCAGTCAGGGCGTCTTTGATTCTTAAACCGTTCATCAGTCATTTAATAATAAAAGTACAAAGAAAGCCGTCAGCCCTGAACTGAGCAGCTTTACTTCAGAACACTAATATATATTTATACTAACATATAATAAAGTGCATTAATATAAAGGGTTGAGTTCTACTGTTGTAGAAAATGAATCAACACCTTCAGTCCAAGCAGCACAGAGAATCTGACAGCGTTGCTGTCTAAGCACTGTATCATGCAGTGTTTCACCTCCTCATCTATCATTATTCCTCCTGAAAATATTTCCAGTTAGAGGTGAAAATGGGGCATTATGGTTTCCATTTCACACTCTGCTTTATACTGATGAATGTCTTTTCTTGAACGTCTTCTTGACATCTAAGAAGCCGTACGTGATGTTGAACCTTGAGACCGGTTTACTCAACCCTTGTGTCCAACTTCTGAAGGTCTTCCTGGTTCGCCGGTTTCTCACGTCAGATCGGTTCCCAGCGCTCCTCTTCCAATCTTCCGTGATCGTCTACTGTAAACGAATTCGGCTCCGACGGTTCTAATTCGCTTGCATGACCCTCTCCGAGGATTACTTTCGTCTCGATGGTTTTACATCACAGTCGGTTCAGCGTCATTTTTTTTTTAAATCTTTGATTTTTTTATGCTCGACGTCGAGCTTGAGTGCGTCCTCTCCGTATCGCTGCTTTCGAAACCCCTCCCCGTGCTCAGTGTATATTGATCCTGTTAACATTTCATTACACATCACCATTCCCTCATTCCTGTGAAAGCATCTGATTATTCCGCCTGGCTGGACGTGAAGAAATAAACCAGAAGGAATTAAGCCAAATTGGCGTTATGATATGATATAAAATGCGGAATATCCAAACTTGTGTTTTCTTTATGCGCCGACGCATCAAAGTTTTTAATTTAACTTGGATCGGAGCGGCCATGCCGTACTGTCCTATTGAACTAAATTACTAATTTGTTTCTGTATTCGTACTTCAGTAGCGGAATGTGCTGGAATCCTAGCGAATGCTGTTGATGAACTTACGACTCCACTGCTCCCGTCTCTACTTTGACAAATTCTAGTCAGGTTAAGACCTCCTTTTGCTTTACCTTGAGGAGTCACCAAGACATACATGCCAGAATTTGATTAGTAGATGCTGGGAGGCATGCAGCTTGTTGATTAGAACTGTACGAGGACTGCATGATGATGGCATTGGACGGCTCACTGCCTACCAACCCCTCCCTTTCTCTCTCTCTCTCCCTCTCCTCTCCTCTCTCTCTCTCTCTCTCTCTCTCTCTCTCTCTCTCTCTGTGTATGTGTTTATTTCTTTTCTTCTATCTTTTTCATCACACTTCTCTTCTGGGTTTTTGTCATCACACTCTTTTCCTCCCTCGTAATGAACCCATGCACTATTTTCCTCCTTTCCGATATGAGAAGCGCCACATTTCCACACGGTTTAAGATCAGCGGAGGAGCACAGGCGAGAGCAGTGAATGACATTTGCTGCAGTCAGTGCACATTGCTTTTAACGTATATGGCTGTTTACTCTATTGCATCTCACATTTCACTCAGTGTCGCGGTAGGATTAAACGTTGCAGAGGGTCCTCTGGTCGCCGCTATCGCTGCAATCAGCAGGAAGACCTTAATTCATCTTTGCCCAGCATCAAACGGTGACCTTGCGAAAAGGGCTCATCGAGCTTCATTCTGGTCAGCCGTACACAAGAGTATACACTTGGTAAAAACTGGTATAGCTTTAAAGATGAGAAGAGGACAGGGAAATAAATGTCAGATGTATTGGCCCAGGAGGGTTCTGGCTGTTCGGGTTGTCTTTTTCTCTAGATGCTAGTATAGTACGTCACTGCACTAGAGAACAAACGACACACAACGTGCTCTGTGAAAATATCAAGGGCTACAGCGTCTTCGTAATATACATCTGTCCTGAGAGGACATCTTCAAAGCATCTAAATAGTGGCTTTAATAAAGACAGCAAGGCCAGCCGACCTGACTGAGCACAGTAGTATGAGTAGTAAAATTCCAGGAGTGCACCCGAGTGCCGCAACGGCAAAGCGTTCGCCTTAACATCTGCAAGATACAAGTTTCAGTTCGGGTCATTGTATAGGCTGGGAGCAAAATTGGCCGTGCTCTCAGAGTGGGAGGGGCAGCATACGTTCTCTGACATGTCAGTTGGAGCGTCACTGGCCAATCACGGGCATCCGTGAGCTCATATATACAGAAGGTGGGCGGGATCGCTTTCCTCTGAGTGTAATGCACCACTCCCAGACTTTACGTTTCTCTGAGAAAATGCATTATAGCCTTGTCCTCCCTGACTCTGTGTGACATGGAAGAATTGGACACGACTAAATTAGGGGAGACGATTAAAGAGAAAAAGCTCAAACAGTTCACTTCTGCAAGCACTGAGACACACGCTGCATCTTTTTCCAGGATCTCGCATTTGTTTTTAAAGATCATACTCGTTAATACTACTTTCTGCCCTCATGTCTACTATCTCAAGCTCTCTGTTAAAGATACTACTTCAATGCCATGACATCTTAAACATAAACCTTAGCATGAGGAGTTCATTTCTAGGATCACGCTGGGGCAACAAGCATTAACAGAACTAAATAAGACGTTCCATGATGCTGCAATTTGACTAATACCAAGTATTATACCATTATATGGTACACAGTGGCGCTACTCCACAAAGAATCAAGCCGTGCAAGTAATGCAGCACCTAGACACCAACTTGCCCTAAAAAATTCATAATTATTGGCAAAACAGTTTTCGAGTTATTGCTGAAAATGCTTTGAGGATGCATCAATTCAGGCGGCACTAGCATGAAGGGCAACACCTAGAGACCCAAATCCATATCATGGATGCATGTGGGCCTACAACCATAGCGAGTATCGTGTGGCTTAGTGATGTATATGAAGAAGAGTTTGAAGAATTTTAAACATACAGTCTTCAAGGTTCAGCACTATTTCTCAGGTACTATGGGAAATAAAGTAGATTGGTGTCATTGACATGTTAACAAACCGTCTAACTGCGTACTGTACTGCTATTGCTTCTACTGAAGCACATGGATCATCAGGTTTTACACAAGCTTATGGAGTCCATAGCAGTTCTTGTGCATGCAGTCATTAAAGGAAATTGGAAATATCCATGTAAATATTTCCAAGATCTGAAATTCTGTAAATTGGGATGAATACGAATTTCCATCGTTCCCTCAGAACCTAGTGTATATGTTTTATATTATTTGAGAGAGTGACTCGATGGACACAGCACAGTCTTTTTTTTTTTTTAAGAAGAGTAGTAACTTGCAAATCCTGTGAGAGGGAAGTGGAAAGGAACTTGAGTCACACTGGATTTTTATAAAGGTATCACATTTCTAGCTTCTGCATAAAGCGGGAGAGACGGGGCCATAAAACGGACAGTATAACATTCTCACCTCTGCAATGTGAAGAAAACAAGTTCAGCGTCGGGGTTATTGCTCTGCGCGCCATCACTCTTCTGCATTGGCAGCATGATTCAGTCATTCTGAGAGTGTGTCTGGAAAAGTCTAGAAACATCAATCCTGCTTCTCCTCAATTCTGCCAGGCCTGCCTTCCAGTGATGCACCGTCTCAGAGGATTAACCCACTCGCTCTTTCTGTTTTCATCTAAATGGTGTTATCCTGTTATTCCTCTCTCTCTCGCTCTTCTCTTCTCTCCTGCTTCTCCTCTCTTCTTCTTTCCTCTCCTCTCCTCTTCCTCCTCCTCCTCCTCCTCCTCCTCCTCCTCCTCCTCCTTCTTCTCCATCCCACAGTTTAGTTTTCAGTCCCTGGCTTGTGGTCAATTTCAGCTGTAATTTAGCCTCTGAAGTGCACCCACGCCTCTTGACACTGGCTTTTGGAAAATTGGCTATTGATGCTTGCAGCACTTCTTCACTTGTGCTGAGGCAATTTTGCACGGCTGTGTGGATCGCCGTTCTCCCCGATGCGCCATGAGTGACATGATGAACAGCCCAGGGCCCTGAAGCTTTCGCCGATTCGCGAAATAAGGCCGCAGATGATCGCAGTGAGGAGCCAGAAATGGGTTCTTTCTCTTACTGGATCCTCTGTTGACGGCGACAGATAAAGCAGCCCTGCAGTTTTAGTGCACTTGGATATGTTTACGTATAACGATCTGTGTCAGCGGGAGACACCGCACAGCGTATTTGCTTACCTGCCTGTCTGATTGTAGGAATTGCACTTGTTTGCGGCATCACCAAATGGGTCTTAACGCCCTGCGTCTATCTGGCTTTTATACAAAGATTGCCTTTTTTCTTTGTAATGTTTCCAAGCGGCTCAGCCCGCATATCTGAACAGTTTAGCGAGGCTTTCGTTGCTTGTACATCTGCTACAGTGAGCAAGATAACATGCTGAATGTGCAAACTAGGGTTAATCTGCGTTTGCGCCTAATTAATCAATACGCAAGCCGACGCATTTCTTTGCTCGTTTTGTTTTGAATTATGGGACTTCTCAAAAGACAACAGAGGCCAAGTCAATTGAGATGTAGAACGAGCAATTCTTTTTGAAAGGCAATAAAATAAACATATGAGAATCATTAGCAATGCATTTCACTCCTTGCTCACAGGACGGAGCTTAATATAGTGGAGTAGGAGAAATCTGCTGATGTTAATAAAGTTGAACAAACACTACTCTGAAAAGGCTTGTCGGATTTCATCTCTGCTTTGCCTTTGAGAGTTTGATCTAACTAATATGAGAAATTAGCATTTGAGTAAAGGAATTGGGAGTCATCTCATAGGGACAAACATGATCTGTTTATGTATCAAGAATGCACGTCTAGAGATGCAATTGAAAAGTGGACAACATATATATGGTCAAAAGTTTGTGGACACCCGACCATTACACCCATATGTTTTTCTTTTTCTGCATTGTGTGTTAACAGCTGGGTGCAGAGTTTCGGTCACGAAGGCCTCGGACTTCTGATGGACATCCTGGAGAGGCTGGTGCACAAAAAACAGTAAGAAACTCCCACTCTGTATTTTATTTAATAGTCCTCAGTAGGAGGTTATGGTTCTTAAACTGAGGTCTGTGAAGTATAGCAAGAGGGCAGCTGTGTATTTTTATTTTATTGTATTCCATTAATGGAAATAGCCAGCCATCATGAAGTATTTATTATAGTATTCTCAACTTCCTGTTATTATTATTATTATTATTATTATTGGACTGGTCGCTTTAATGGGTTTAATCCAAACCTCAACTTAAAAGCAAGTGGGCCTGTGGATGATGTGGAAACTGGAACCTAACTTCATCTTTTGGTGGAAAGTCAAAGAATAAAAAGTTCTATGACTAAAAAATATGTTAAATTTAATGGTGCTGATTTAAGTAATGGGTCTGGTGTTAGTTATTGGATGTGAGAATTGTGGTGAAGCAGGCTTAGAGCACCTCTCTAGTTCTTACTTCTGTGCATTTTCTTTTCATTTCTGTTTTAACCCACTGATCATGCCTCTTTCTTTAATTTCCAGCCAAGACAAGGTTGATAAGAGGAGTCAGCACAAAGTCATCCAGTGCCTAAAGGCTTTCATGAACAACAAGGTAATTCCATGAGTGAGGACGGTTTAGCGGTAGCCCATCGGTAGTCACGTCATTTAGACACATTTGCTCATCCTGAAAAAGACACATGTAGTGCGTCTTCGTTTAGTACACTAAACGAAAATAATCACAATAGCAGAGAGATTAGACTCTTCAGTAATTAAAGCTCTGGCATGTTGCCCTTTAGGCTTTAGTTATGGGTGACCCTGCTTTACAGTGG
The DNA here is from genome assembly GCA_028566375.1 of Leptodoras nelsoni. NCBI lineage: Eukaryota > Metazoa > Chordata > Actinopteri > Siluriformes > Doradidae > Leptodoras > Leptodoras nelsoni. Next base: position 19,724,560 of record JAOVVG010000004.1, read on the forward strand.
AGTGATATTGACAAACGTACCACGTGTCACGAATTGAGTTGAGGACATTTGTCCTGTTTTGTATAGCAGATGTCTGGAATAGATTTTCACATCCGGCCTGCATTCATTCATCATTCGTCTTCAGTAACCACTTTATAATGGTCCGGGGATCCCGGGAACTCTGGGCGTGAGGCGGGAAAAAAAATATATATATACATGTACATGTACACACACGCACACACCCCGGATGTCAATCGTGGGGTCCCGTGCATACACATCTGCATCACATCACAGTAATTAAAAAGCTTACTTATGACTGATCATTTAATAAGTTTTAGTTTCTGTGATAGTGATAGCTTACATGCTGACTCGTGATACTTAACATCACCCATATCACCCATGCACCCATATCACCCAAACAAAATGTTTACTGACAGACAGATTGCATGTGGGTTGATATGTGTAGTGCAGGAGACACTGGGGCTCGGAATGAGTAATGCCTGCTGCGCTTACAGCATTAAGGTGAGTCCCAACACAATAAAGTGCATTAAACATAAATGCCTCTGTTTATTGGAAGAGAGGAAAAAAACAAACAAGCAAACAAAAAAAAAATACGCCCGGATATTGCTTTAGCGTGTGTGAATAGCATGCATCTCAAAGCCTGTACATGTAATCTGCTTGTACTGGGTGGTCATTTGTTCACCCTTGTGCCTCATCAGTGCTGGATTAGCACGCTTTCGGATCAGCAGTAAGGCAATCTCTGCTATTTTCATAAGAGCCGATAAGAGGTGAGCTCCAGAGGAACGGGGCGTCTCCTGTCCACTTCTCAGAAGTCAGGAGGGGGTTCCTGGGCACGGCTGTTAGACAGGTCTGGAGGGGCGTTTAATGGTTTGGCCACCTCTGTTACAGAAGCCTGATAGAAGTAGGTCTCCAGCGGGTCTTCTGATGTGCTGCAGTCTGAAGAGTCTGTGTCTCTTTTATCTCTCTCTCTCTCACTCTTTATCTCTCCCTATCGCTTTCGTGTTTTCTTTCTACCCCACACTGATTCTCATAGCCGCACCGCAGAAATACACATGACCAGCTGTTTGGTGTGTCCTTGTGCAGCCAAAGCACTTGAATAGGATTGATTGGGGGGAAATCAGTGACGGGAAACGTGTTTCTTATTGTGCTGAGAACGCACTAAGCATTCTGAGATCAGCTCATGTGCAAAGAAACAAACTGCTTCTGCATATCTTCTGTGTCGATCCTTTTTTGCGGCCAGTCTGCCATGCATGCTGCTGTTTTGTTTTTAAATTCGATTAGACCTTGTGCCTTCAGATTTATTAATGCCTCATTTAAGCTAATTGATGTATCCATCAGTGTCTCACAGAGAAAAGAATACCTGCTGTTTGATTAGAGCCAGAACCAAACCTTGAAAAGAAGGACGGGTTTCAGTCAAAAACATGGAACAAGGTGTCTTTAAAAGTATTTTATTTTGAATGATTTAGTATTAATGCATTTTTAATTTAATGCTGACGGAGGGGGCATTAGCAGTGCCGTAACTCTGCGTCTGGATCAGCGAAACCACATAACGAGGAATTAGAATCTCTTTAATGTTTAATCAAGGGGTATTATAATGAGGCGCAATCATAATTCGATCATAAACACCAAACCACCAATTGTCTTCTAAATAAAACCTGCCAGAGCTTACGTGCTGTTCAACTCAGTGGTATTGCAAGATCAGGTCATGATCATTTACTTGTAGAAAAATAAATAAATGGGTGTATGGATGGATGGATCTGAGTGGGAGAATTTGAAATCAGTTAACAGGGATGACCAGGACTTCCCCCAATTTTTTTTGGGGGGGGGGGGGCCCATACAGAGATGATCTGGTCTACATTTTTTTAATTCTGGGTTTATACTATCAGACCACTGTGACCTTTGAAGATTATATTGCGTATATAAAGTACAAAGTAAGAGACTAAAAAATACCCGAAGTAATATTCCTTGCCCTGAATTACCAGTCTCGTGTGTTGAGTGTTGTGGTGTTATAGGAAAGCAGTTCAAGCTGGGATGGTGTGATGTGGCCTGATGTGAATAAGAAGAAGAGCTGGGTTTATACTTGTCTGCACATGTAGAAGCAGCAGGAGCAGCAACAAGAAGCAGCATTGTTCAGACATTCACATGCGTATCTCAAGTATCTTCAGTGGATTAAATATTTACCTTTCTTCTTACAGTACTACTCTAGAATGTTTGCCCAGTTCCTCTTGACATACCTGGTGTAACCCAGTCAGACATGCTGCCACCCCCATGCTTCACAGTCAGGATGGTGTTCTTTCTCCATACATTGCACTGATTTATTATAGTCAATATTTGTTTCATCTGACAGTCCTGGTGTCCACCTGAAAACTTCAGTCTTCCTTTTTAATGCTGGAGAAAGAGCTTCTTTCTTGTGAGACAGCCTTTCACTTCATGATGACGTAAGACTTAATAGTTGGATGTACACGTTGTACTGTGTGGCTTAATGCTTAAGACACTGGACTAGTGACCAGAAGGTCGTAAGTTCAAATCTCACCACTGGTAAGTGGGCCCTTGAGCAGTTAACCCTCAACTGCTCAGCTGTATAAATGTAAGTCGCTTTGGATAACGGCGTCTGCCAAAAATGCCGTTAATGTCGTACCTGATGCCTCCAACAGTCACCCTTCATCAGTTCATTTTGTTGTTCTCTTGGGGTTCATCTGGAACCTTTTGGCCCAAAGTTTGTTCGTCCCTGGTACCAAAATGAATCTGTAATAATCTCTGTGGGCCCCAGATTTTTATATTTGCATAAATCCAATTCTACAGATGCTTATGACACCTTTACTTGCTCCTAAGGTGGTAACCAGTTAGTTAATGGATCTCCACAGTTTTTTTCTTTTCAAAGGTCTTGGGTGAATTGCTTGCATTTACTACAGGTGCACTCCTGACAAAATCCCACTTGTCAAAGTTGAATGATGAAGTATTTCATGGAATTTTAAATCCTCTCCCTAATCTAACCTTCCCCAATTCTCACACACTCACTCTGTCAGCCTTCAGTACCCTGTGTAATCAGGTAGAGAGAGCATTAGTTACCCGCAGGCCTGTTGCCACACACCAGAGTTTTCCTGCTTCCCTGCGGCTTCCCGGGACACATTCCACCCACAGTGCCTGCCAGTCAGGTGTTCCCACCCAGCTGGCACCCCCTTCTGCAGAATGAAGACGAAAAGTAGCGTAATATGTTTTACAGACGTTTCTGCATACAGTATAAACACGCTCCCGCAGCTCAATCTGCACACTTTTTCACCAGGCTGTGAGGATGTTTTCCTTGACGAACAGCTGTTTAGAATGAATTGTTCTTACCTTTATCTACATGAGTAATTGTATCTGTTATCAAATGGCCCAGGAGCCTTTTTTTTATTATAAATTTGATTCTGCAAATCGTATTCTGCCAATCCAATTTAAATGCTTTTATGTAATCCGAAACACAGATTGAACATTTATTGAAATGTCTGAGCACATATTACATTTTATTTCCATGAAGATTTTTTAGTCTTGCGACTCACGCAGACATGATTAGCAGATTAAACGAACAGCCTTAACGAGTAAGCCCTTGTCAGCTCCTTCACAGTCTTTAGTCTGCTCCTCTGTTTGATGTTCTCTTTGACTCCTTGGCTTTCTCTTAGGAGTCCCAACTGCTCTTGTCATTCCAGGCCATTGAGCCTTTGCTGTTTTGTCTCTCCGGCTCTCTCTCCTTTCCTCTCCCTCCCTCTCCCTCTCTCTTTCTTGTCTTTTCTTTTCTTCTATTCTGACATTTGCATATCCCTGATCACATTTGTTCTATTGTCATTATTCCAAGGACACCAGGCCACCAGTTAGCACTGCCTCCAGCTCATGTCCTTGTCCCCCCCTCCCTTTTTTCCTTTAATGACATGTCTCCATGAATTTAAAACTCTAGGTAGACAGTTTCCATATTCATATTTTGAACTAAAATTCCCACTTGCATCACTCATTATGCCTCCCAGCAGAGACATCATAGTCACGTATTTGATATTAACATTGAGGGAATTACAAAAAAAAAAGAAAGCGGTTTCTTGATTTATGTGTAAAAGACAAGAAGTGTAATCTAGGATCAGTTAATTTAAGCACATCTTATGCTTTTATTAGCTTGAGATTAGCTTGGCCACTTCTGTGAAAAGGCTGGCCACTTGGCTTGATAAAAAGCACATACATCTTAAATATTTCAGAAGCTAACCAGGGAACAAAGGGAGCTAAGGCTCTAACAGAACATAAATCATCCACTGCTGCCGCCGCCGCCGTCACTCAGCATCGGCCCCGAGGCTTAGTTCTCTGCACTGTCCTTTATCACGTATGTGTTACCTGATGGACAAATGATCCGTAATTACAGTCTCAACTTCCATTGTTATGCAGACATTCAGTTATACAGTATACAACCATGAAATTCAACCACTGATCCCGACCAAACTGGTCTCCTATCAATCCAGCAAGACAAGTACTCTCATCATTCATTCCTGACCTAAAGCTTTGGAGAAATTGTTAGTAGCCATGTTGTTAGTAGGCCTAACATATCCAGCCTCTATGATTTCTCGGTTCACACCGATGGGACATGTTCTTGGCTTGTTTCTCTTTCCATCTTTGTAATGCTGCCTTTCTTTTTTAAATATCACTAATGCCAAAACAGTAATTCATGCATAGTGTGTATTCATTCAGCATGACTCAGGGTTGTTCTAATACTTCTGAAAGACAGTGTATGCAGGTTTCAGAATATTTTAAACTCTATTGTATCTTCTACTTTTATACCCCATTTATATGGGGGGTGTGATGTTTTTGAATACATGCTGAATTTTTACTCTATTAAAAAAAAAACATGAATGGGAAATGTCTCTGTCCAAATGAAAATGTAAAATGCTTTTGAAAACACTCACATTAACAATTAGGTAGAGTTAGTATTTGATAATCCGCTGTCAGACATCACAAGAATAATGCTGCATTTGAATAAAGGTTGTAACCTTCGACTGGGGAACTAAAGAAAATGGTCTGATCAACATGGCTGCTGACAGCATCAACAGTAAACGAAGAAGCACGTCTTACCTTTAATGTAAACCATATATTTGATTTAGCTCAGTGAACATACAGACACAACTGAGTATACAGTTCTGCTATAGGGTAAAAGTGAAGAGCTAGGGTAAAAGTGAAGTGTAAGGAGCTGGGGTAAGAGGGTAACGAGGTAGGGTAAGAGGCTAAGGGTAACGAGGTAGGGTAAGAGGCTAAGGGTAACGAGGTAGGGTA
>JAOVVG010000004.1:19831089-19871089 GCA_028566375.1 Leptodoras nelsoni
GGGGGGGGGGGCGCGTTATGTATTCTGTAAAACAGAAATGAAATGAGATGAATTTAATTGAGTCCAACCTATTTTGTGCCACCATGGCAACCCACTGCTCATTCTGCAGTTTCTTTCCTCCTTTCTGCCTCATTCTTTCTCATTTTTCTCTCTTTATTTCCTAGTCTTGCCTCTTCTCTAAATGGCCATTACCGCATTACAGCTGAGTAACCAGGCCAGCCTTCTCTCGGCTGAATGAAATGCCTCTCAGCACATCAAATCTCTTATAGCACCTGACAAAGGAGCTCCACACTGACAAACACATTCATAGCCTGGACTTTATTAGAAGCAGAAGCTGATGGACTGCTACGGGAACATTTGCTTCCTACTAGCTGATAATGTTAGTGTGTGAAAAGAGAGAGAGGTGCACTAGAGGTTCTGAGTGGCCAGTGAGCCTGAGACACAATCAGCCAAGTTCTGGCCTTTTCATAAATTCCGCCTTTATATCTCAGCTGCTTCTCCGACTGCTTTCCTTTCCCTGTTGAGCCAAGAGATTGGAGAATGGTTAAATGTAGCTATCTCTTAAGTTCCTCTGCACTTTTTAAGTGCTGGACAGATTTGTCTCCCCTGAAAAACGAGTACAGAAAGAGAGGCAGAGAGACAGCTGTGAAATTCCATTCCTGAATGGTAGAGAGTAACAAAGAAATCCAGCTTTTTAAATTCACGTGCCCAAGTTCTTTTTTTTTCTGCTTGTTTGTTTGTTCTGTCAAGTTTACATGAAACCTGATTTCCTTTGTGTCATCAACAGTATATCTAACCTTTTCTTGCCCGTTCCTTCGCGACCGGAAGCATTTAGAATTCTCATTGACATAATTTCTTTGAGATGTTCCAATTTGCTTCTCTAACTCGCAAAGCTGTTCTGAATGCCCACAAGGTCAGTAACTATAACACTAAAATATGCACTACAAGTGAAAAGAATTTAAGAGAATTTTGCTCTTTTCCGTTTAATGTTATTTAATAGAAATAATTACTTTGTAGAATTTGTTAAAACATTTTTCCTCCAATATAAAGAATCCCACCAGGTCAGAAAAGCACATGACTGAGCTTTTGTGCTATAACTTTAATTGTATGCTCTTTTCCCTTTTTCCTTTTTTCCCCTCTATGCCTCATTGAGGCTTCTTGGCCTCAACAAAGTTCTATATCCATAGAATAGTAATCATGATTAACATTGAAAGCATCTTGTGTTTTCAATCTGGCTGCAATTTCAGAGCATTTTATCAAATTAACTTGTCAAAGGAAAAAGGAGGCTGTCAGTGATGACTTTATCCAAGATATTCATTCTCTCTCTCTCTCTCTCTCTCTCTCTCTCTCTCTCTCTCTCTGTCTGTCTCTCTGTCTCTGTCACATTCTATATCTTGCTGTTTCAGTGTCTTATTATCTCTTATTCTCTCCCATGTTCCATCATCCTACTGTTCTGGGTTCATTGTTGAGGTAAATATTTCCGAGCAATTAAGGATTTTTAAAAAATTTGTTAAGGCTGAAGAGAAATGCTTTTCTGAAGTCATGTTAAAAAATTAAGTTAATCATGCAGTTTGGAGTTAATACTGAAATCACACCTCAGGCATAACTCCAGCCTTAAGCACTACTCAGACTTTAAGTGTGTCTCAGTTACAGATGATTCTGACCTTGAAGACAGTTTAAAGTATGTGCTGTGCACGCTGCTAAAAAACCCCATCTCCAACACTTCTCTGGAAACTCTAGAAACATGAAATGCATTTAGGGAATTTTTAATAAAAAAAAAAAAGGAAAATCAATCTAAGCACCTGCATGTAACCGGACACTGAATGTGTGTTACTTCCCCCATGTAACTATTGACTCAGACATTTTAATTTGTGTTGCAAATTCTCTTTTTTTCCCCACATGTTGCCACTGATCTGGAAGAATTCACTGTTATTCGCTCTTTTTCCTCTCCATTAGTTGAAAGACACCAAGTCGGCTGATCAGGTGTCCACGCTGCTTCATTTCCTAGCTGAGGTGTGCGAGGAGAAATTCCCTGATGTTCTCAAATTTGTTGATGACTTGCACCATGTGGAGAGAGCCAGCCGAGGTATGTGTAGATATATACACACTGACAAAAAAAACTCCACAAAAGAAATACTCCGCCATAGTCTGTTTTAACTACTTAATTTAAAGAATTAACTATTAACTACCAATTACCAATAACTGGATACTTATTCTGTTTCATGTTAAAGACATGTCCTTAGAACCTAGATGCATTAAATACAGCACATAAATACAGTACCAGAAACCAAAAGTTTGGACACACGTTCTCATTCAATGTTTTTTGCCACCTTATCATGGTGGAGGGGTTTGAGTGCCAGAATGATCCAAGGAGTTATGTTGCCGCGGGGTATTATCCCCCTGTCAGGGTCTCCCATGGCAAACAGGTCCAAGGTGATGGGCCTGACTAAGAGCAGTTCAGTTTTTTCTTTTTTTTATTTTATTGTAAATGAATATTGAAGTCCAGTGTCCAGACTATGGAACACATAAGGAATCATGAAGTGATCTCTCAATCAGCTTCATGAGGTAATCGCCTGAAATGATTCTCCAACTGTCTTGAAGAAGTTCCCAGTGGTACTTTGAGATACTTTGCCTTCACTCTGTGCTCCAACTCATCCCAAACCATCTCAACTGACTGACCTTCATTTCTTACAGTAATGATGGACTGTCGTTTTTCTTAACTTAGTCAAGTCGTTCTTTCCGTAATATGGATTAGAATATTACTCAAATAGGGCTATTCACTGTATACCTGTAAACTCTACCTCTTCACTACACAACTGATGTCTCAAACACATTAAGAGGGCAGGAATTTCAAGAAATGAACTCTTGACAAGGCATGGCTGTTAACTAAAAGCCGTTCCAGGTGACTACCTCATAAAACTGACTGAGAAAATGCCAAGATGCAAAGCATGCAAGTGCAAAGCTCAATTCAACTAAGCAAGAATTTGAAGAATCTAAATTCTGGTTTGTTTAACACTTTTTTTTGTTTACTAAATAATTCCATATGTATGCAGAACATACATTAATATAATGAAAAACCACTAAATTGAATTTGAGGCGTGTCTAAACTTTTGACTGGTCCTGTATAAGATCATTTTATAGCCTTTATACAGTATATAAACATACTCAATCACCGAATTAAGATTTGCAATATCGTGTCCTAGTAGAATTTTCTGTAGAAATTAAATTTCTCCCCCCCCCCCCCCTTTTTTTTTTTTTTTGATATAACACTGTCTCTTGTTTCAAGCAAAGCATACGTACACGTCCCATGTCACACAGCAGCGTACAATGTTCAGGGACTAATTAATCAAGAAAAACCAGAGGCATGTTTACTAGTGTTTAAGGCATGTTTGCTTTCCAAATGCAGCTGGCACCGTTTTTCAAGGCAAGACACCTTGAATATGTTTTGTTATTCTTCCCAGGATGCTAGACTATACATACGGTGTGTTTATTCATTCCTCTCTACAGGTTAGACACAACATAATTCAGCAACGTTCGTTCTGCTGTTAGAAACTAAAATTAATACTATTGTGGCTGTAAGATACATAAAACACATAGAGTACACCAGAATAAACGGTGCGACAGTAACTGGAAAAAAAATTATTTTAGCATTAGTCTTATTAGGTTATGTATGTGAATGAGCTGTTACTATGGAAACAATAATGTATTCGAACAAGCACATTAATGTTAATCAAGGGCGGCCGGAGCTACGTGCGCTATTATACAAAAATAATGCACACCTGCTGACTAATCAGATTCAAGAAGTAAATTTTTCCAGCACAGTATAAATCTTTTTTTTCTTTTTCTTCTTCTTCTCTAATCTGACAATGAGATAAGATCGGAGGCAGGACAGCACTATTTCATCAACCTATAGATCATTTTCTAGCTTGTAGAAAATGATATTCTGTCCTATGATATCAAATGCAACCCATAATATCAAAATATAACAGATACAGCTGAATGAATGATTTACTCATTGCTGCTTTAGGTCTGATGAGAATCTTGTGTAATTATGAGCCTACCCTTAAACAACTTTGATTCTGTTCTCTGCCAGTCTCGTCATTTGCGCCTCTGCTATACTCAGAGGAAAGACAGCTGTTCTCATGTACGTCCGTGAACTCTCATAAACCCAGGACAAGTTACCGGTGCTCTGATTGACAGAGGAAAACGAGAAACACTTTCCCTCACCCTCAGAAAGCGCTGCCAATTTTGCTTTCGTGCCTCTGAGTCGCTAATAATGGCTTTGGCATCGCCGGGATTCAAACTCTTGCAATCTCTTTCTTCAGTTTCTCCTAATTTCTCTCATGTTCAACCCCATTGTGCTGAACGCTATGCACTATACAGTGTGATACCACTTCAGTAATCAAAGGCTTTTCCTGCTCTGAAGAGTGTATTGATCATACATTTATTCTACGAGCCTTTTATAAAAACCACAAGCTGTCTGACATATAATGAGAAATATTTATCTGGATTCTGTTTTTTTTCCACTTTGTTTTTACATCTGTGTGCTTGAAACGCCTTACTTTGCTTAAAGAAAAGCTGCTGGTTTTAGCATGTACATGTATAAAGTGTGAAGCTGCTGTGAGGATGCTCTTCTAATGGTGACAAGGCTGTTATCATTTCTCCGTCAGGATACAGTGGCCTAAGAAATAAGACACATCTCTGTCATTTGTAATGTGTTTGTGTTTGGTGTAATCTGTGGAGGTTTTAGATTGGAGCATGTGTGCCTGAGCATGTTGTCTTGCGCAGCTGGTGTGTTGCTTTGTTTTGTTTTTTTTCTCTCTCAAGCACCAGCTGATGTGCCATCATTGGTGATCCTCCACGGCTTCAGCGCTGCGCAGTGAGCCAGAACACACAGAGTTCATCATTCTCCTACTCCAAAACATGCTGTCTATTAACTAGAACCTCACCAGAGCTATCTCGGACCTCCTCCTTCTTTTCATCTTCTTCATCTGTGGTTGTCCGTTTGTCTATTAAGACCACCTGTATCAGGCGTATTCATCCATCCGTCCATTCATGTATCTATCCATCGATATCAGACCAATCCATTACTCCATCCATTTACATCAGACCCATTCTATCCTTTCATCTGTCCATCTACATCAAACCTATCCGTCTGTCTATCTATCTATCCATCCATCCATCATTCCATCCATCCATCCACATCAGTACCAACCATCAAACCAATTGCCCATATTTGGCCTATCCATTCCTCCGTCCATTCACACCAGACCCATTTTATTCTTTCATTTATCCAACTATTCCTTCTTACGTCTTTTTGTTTCTAACTCTTCTTATTCTGATACTAATTCACTTTATTTTGTTTTCTCTCATCTCTCAACTACATATGAGAATGTTGCATTGTTATTTAAAAGTTACAGAAATGAGCTTGTGTGTGTGTGTGTACATGTGCATGCTGGATTGACAGTAGTGCTATAATGGGTCACGTTGCTCCCGGCCACCCCAGAAGCAGAGAGAGATGACACAACAACGAAACTGTCTCACCATATTACTGCATGCTTCACGAGAGAACAGTCAGAACCAGAACAAGTCCAGCAGTAGACAGTGGTCATCCTATCGGGAACCTGTCGGTCATTTCCTCCGTTCCCGCTAGATCATCGGGATTGGCGATTGCGTATGTGGAATAGTGTGTCGTGTGGAATTGAGTGGCAGTGTTCATTAGTAATACCATGCCTCCTTTTTAATTAGGGCCCAGCTCATTTAGTGTTGTCTCTGGGTGGAATAGTCATTGGTAATTAATCATGGCTGGGCCCAGTGCCACTGTTTTAATAAACAGAGTATTCGGTGTGGAGGGACTTGCTGAGCCCTTGGGACTTGTAGTTTTTGTCTTGCTGATGCACTTAAGTGTGTATTTGACTTGTATCTTCTGGGATAAATAATTTAGTATGATTATGGAGGTGCACATTTTTTCTCAGATGCTCTGTACCTGACTAAAACTAGATAGAATTTTGTTTAATGATCATTTCTGCATTTGTTAATAATAATAATAATAATAACAACTAACCTCCACTATTTCCCCTCTGTTTGAATGGTTATTCAATTGGGTCAGTGTTGAAACTGACTGACGGAAACTGTTTACTGACATAAACAGCACATCCTCTGACTTCTTATCTTCCTTCATTTGCTCATTCCCTGCCTAAATTTCTCCCATTCTCAATCCCATCCCTTCTCTCTCTCTCTCTCTCTCTCTCTCTCTCTCTCTCTCTAATAGCCTATCTGTGTTCTCTCCCACTCTTCCGCATTTCATTAATAGCTCCCACTCTGGCGTCCCTCATCAAATCGGTTGGCATTATGGGTAACACATCCCTGCCGCCCCGAAAGAGGCCTGTGCACAAAGTCTAATCGTGTTACTCTATTACAGTTATTTCCATCCATTATTCTGCCTCTTCCTCTCCCCAGCTGCTGTCTTTCTCCTTCAGATAGAGTGGGTCAGACGGAGGGGCGTGTGTATTGTCGAAGCGAGGTGCCAACGTTTTTATTAATTACTCACTGCTGAATAGTCGGGTTGTGCTCGCAGCTCACACGGAAGTATGATTTGCTGGATGATAACCTTCTAACTTTATTTAGGAATGTAGTGTTTGTGTTTGTGCCTGTTGTGCTTTTGCTGAGGTCCAGCTAGTTATCTGAAAGGTGTGCGCTAACAATTACACCAGTGTTTATCATTTTATTTTTCCAAAGCTTAAATTGTCACATGCACATGTTGGCATAATGTAGCTATAATTATGTATAGCTCACTTAAATACAAGAACATACTCTATTCTGCAAGCACATGCACGGCAAAAGACAGGCAGAGGAGTATGTGGACCAACGTTAGACACTGAGGTACCAGAAAAACTGGTATTGTGCAAGAATGATTTCACGTGATAGGTGTGCAACACTTTTTCAAGCAACATCGGTTACGTTCAATGCCGGGGCCTCAATAAACATCAGCGTGAGGACTGTTCAATTCCTTCCAAGACCCCATGGGGAACCCACCAAGTATTAACTAGTATACCAGTTTTTCTGGTCCTTCCATGTATATCATTCAGAACAGCCAAACCATTAAATCATTGCTGTTCTTTAAAGTCTATCTGCTTCCCGTGAGACAAGTTACAGGACCCTTCTGCATCCATAAGCTCACATACTCCTACAATTGTCTAGCTAGAGGCGAGAAAGCGTATTCTATCCTTCCTATCCAGAAAGCATGGCAAATTTTGTGCTCTTGGTGCCCTGGCCAAGAATGGCTGCTGTGATTGGCACTCGCAATCTCCCAGCTTTTATGTTGCGTCACTTGGCCACATGTTATTCTGAACCACAAACTCACCCTAACAAACTAAATGCTTGTTTTAGTGTTGATTAATACACCTGAGACAGGAGTTGAATGAGGTCGCAGTATTCACGCAGGGTTATTAATTTTCTGTTAAAAATAAGTTTTATGGGGTAAAAGGCACATGACATTTGACCTTGTATAAATTTTTTTAATCAGAATGACATTTTTGAAGAATTCATAATCCTGTGTATGTGTTTAAATCAGATACTTCAGATATTTTGGCTTTCATGTAAAGAGACTTGAATTGGTTTAAGTAAAATGAAAAGAAAAAAAATAAATTACACAAACATCCTGCCACCCCTTCACCACCACCACAGTTCAGTGTTACTGAGACAGTGAGCCCAGCTGTAGCAGTTTAATGTCACTATGTGCATAAACTGCATATATGTTTCCCCTCTCTCTCTCTCTCTCTCTCTCTCTCTCTCTCTCTCTCTCTCTCTCTCTTTCTCTCTCTCTCTCTCTCTCTCTCTCTCTGTCCCTTTTCTCCTCCATCCCACCCCTCATCTGTGTCCTCCTGTCTCACCCTTCATTCTCTCACCATGTCGCCTTCATCCTTCCCTTCTTCCTTTCTTTGTTTGCTCCATCAGAGGGAGCTAGAGGTTGTGTGTTAGGAGAGAAGTCCTCCTTTCTTCCACGTTTACTAAAAGCCCAACTCCCTTCTCCCCCAGCTGCCATGCCAACAGCACGTAGCACGGAGGTTGCTTAATGTGTTAATGCTCCCTGATTTCACACTGTATAGTTCAGCCACCATTTTCTGTATTTAATTTACAAACTGGAAATATCAGTCATTACAATTCCAGGTTAGGCAAAGGAAAGGAGTAATAAACGGTTGTCAGGGAATGGTAGGTATTATTTATCCTAAGTGTATCTTCCATTAAGTTGAAGAGGGAGGTCGGGAGATCATAACCGGCTTTGTCTGCATTAGGAGACATTTTCTTTTCCTTTTTTTTCTTTTTTTAATGAAAATCACACATGCAAGAAAGATTAAATAAAATTAAAATCTGACAAAAGGCTGAGAAATGCCCAGCTTGAGCTAGAGCACTGATTAGGAGAAGGTCGAGCAAGTCTGGATATTAGGAACTGGAAAATGGAGCATGTGAGCAGTCATGTGACATGCTTTGCTGATCTGCTGAGGATTTCAGCAGTGACTGGTGCTGAGAGAGATATGAAGGATCTACCTTTCAGGACTGAAGGAGTTCCTCTAAACCAGCATTATTTCTTTTATTTATACCTCAGTGTTATTCACCTCAGGGTTTGGCCAAAATAATTCATATAAGACCAAGATTTTGGTTGATTGTCACGTCCTGATATAACAGTGCATAATTTCCACCTCTGTTACGTATCACTAGTCGGTGACCTTTCGAATGGCGATGCCTATGAGCACTCGAGCAGCTACAACAGCTCAGACCAGAGTATAAGACCTCATCCTGTGTGTACCCTGTGTTTCTGAAACAGTGCTCTTACTTGAACTCAGACATGCAGGATCTTGTAATTTTATTTAAACTTCCTAAATTATCCATTAGCTGATTTGTGGAGTTCCATAATCTGTCTTTTGTATGTTTTCCCCACAGTGGTGTAATGCATGACCACATGGAAACAGGTGAGAGAGAAAATGAAAAGTAATACATCATAATACAACAATAATACAGTAATACAACAATCTTGAGTAATATTTTTGGCCCGTGCAATCGTTCTAATGATCTTTATGGATAGCATGACGTTCTGCTGATTGAGTGGAAATGTTCGGGTTATTGGTATAATGTTAATTACATGACTTTAGAAATGTGCCTTCTCTGTGCACTTCCTGCAGTTTGATCTCACAGCTGCAAGTCATTACATCTTTGGTAAGAGTTCATGATTGTGTCCTAAATGCATCATGCACACTATGCTTTAGTACTAATGGCACCAACTGCATGCTGTGAAGATGTGAGGGGCTTGGACTAATGCTAGCAAGCATGTGATCCAGCCACCTCTGTGCATTCTGCACTGTTATGAACAGCTCCTTTACAATAAATGTGCCACCTAATTAGCTCTAACACCCTCCCCACGTACTGTTAGGAACGCCATATTAATTTTTTGTGCCATCAATTCCAGGAGCTTTTAGAAACAAAGCTTTGGGTTGGTGCATGTTGACAGTCTGTTATCATTCAGATATTCTGGTGGCATTTAAGCAATGCCCGTTTGGTATTAGGAAGCCAACACCATTACACCACCACCAGCATGAACTATTGAGATAAGGCACAAAATGCTGACCTTACAATCAAGAATATTTTTTTCTGCTCTTGAAACCCATCTGCCTCAGGGTTTGCTCTTTGATGCATTCTGAGATGCTTTTCTTTACTGAACTCACTCATCAACAATGCGTTTCCACCCACTGAACCAATTCTGAATAAACTCCAGAGACTCCTGTGTGTGTGATTCCCCGAAGATCAGCCGTTTCTGAAATACCTCATCCATCTATCTGGCTTTTAACAACCATGCTGTGATCAAAGTATGTGTGTTTATTAGCCAAAACTCAATTGTCCATGAATTTTGTTAACTGATCTGTAAGCACAGTAGTTGAAACATTGGGTTATTGGAAAATATACACACAGTGCAAGTAGAGCATTGAAATAACTTTTTTTGGGGGGCACATGAACAATGATGGGGCAAATTAAATGTGTGATTAGTTAGAAACCGGTATGAGCTGTACCAAAAAGTGTTTTTGAAAGCTTTTAAGGTCACCTGTATCAAGTGTGACTCACTCACTCACTTGTTTTTCCATTTTAACCAGTTTAAATCCGTGGCAGGGGCTGCAATTAATCAAAACGATAGCGGTTTACATCACCTAGATGGTGTCTTCACTGGGGGGGGTGACAAAAGAAAGTAAAAAATAAAGCATGCGTAATGTTAAATAAATCAACCTGATCAGGGTTGCAGTGGATTCGGAGCTCATGCATGGAACATTGGCTGAAAGGCTGGAATAAAGCCCGGATGAGTCGCCAGGTCATCGCAGAGCACCATGGACACACAGATTTACACACACCTAGGGGCAATTTGCTGTAGCCAGTTGACCTACATGCATGTTTTTGGGAGGTAGAAGGAAACTCAAATAAATGATGCCTATGGTTTAAAGCATTTCTCATTATCTAATGGTTTGGACAGATTTGGTTCTTTATTTTCAGTCAAGTGCTTGTTTTGTTTTTCCGTGTACAACTAAGAAATAACAGGAATGAAATATGTTATAATAAGTACCAGAAAAACTGGTATACATAGTAGTTAATGCTTGGTAGGTCCCCCATGGGATCTTGGACGGAACATTGCACAGTCCTCACGCTGATGTCCAGAGTCTTTTTACAGCCACGCTGCAGTTTGAGGTTTTGCCTGAATTCTTATAATCACAATACGCCCTTGAAACGCTCCTACGTGAAAATCTAAACGTTGCTTCTACCTCCCAAATGCTACGAGCTCCAACGCAAAGAAATCCTGATAACTTGCCTGATAATGTCTCCCGGCAGAAACAGCTCTAGATCATTGTATATACACACTGGTGCTATTGCTATGTATTTTGTCCAGTCTCCAGTTTTAAAGCTGTCTCCAAGCTTTTGAGTTTAAATTCTCTTACACACATACACACTCCCCTGCTTCACCCAGAGTTTTGCGGTCTTAAAGCATGTCCCCTACGAACTGCCAGACCGCTTAGATGCCCTCTGAGTGGCCTCCTTTCTTTCTTGCAGCACTTTTCCTGCCTCCTCTGTACTCAGCAACCCTTACTGGCTTTAGCATGCTAATCTAACCGTGGCCTTGAGGAGAAAGGGAGGACGACACGGCAACACTTTTGTTTGATGTGCAGAAGCATGCGCTCTTCCGTGTTGACTTTAAAGCCCCCTTAGTGAGGTTCTGGAGTTTTCCAGTGCAGCGGCTTTAAATAGAGGCAGCACCGATGACGCGAGGGTGTTTACATTGAATGTGAAATGACAAGAACGTATGTGTATCTACCTGTGGTTGCTGAAGTGTTTATCAAGGTGATCTATTTTGAGATGTTTGTGTCTGATGAATGGAGACTTTTCTTCTTGTAAGTTGTTTGCGTCTGTTATCAGGGACGTGTGTGTGTGTGTACGTGTGCAGAGTGTTAAAGGAATGCTGTTGTTGTGATGTACTTAATTAGTCTGTTGC
The DNA here is from genome assembly GCA_028566375.1 of Leptodoras nelsoni. NCBI lineage: Eukaryota > Metazoa > Chordata > Actinopteri > Siluriformes > Doradidae > Leptodoras > Leptodoras nelsoni. The sequence continues at coordinate 19,842,614 of JAOVVG010000004.1, forward strand.
AGTACACTGAAGCACAACTTGTCCTATGTGAAAATCTATACTGCCTAAGGAAACAAAAGACAAACAATCCCACAAGGATTTACAGTCGTATAGTTATCATGCGGTCACCCGGATGTCCGTCATAGGTGATATCATATCCACACCATCTCACATCTTCATCACATCTTCATCACAGACCAATATTACATTGAAGCATCTCAGATTATCTAATCACCTAATGGAGAATTTAGTAGAGCAGTTTTCTCAGTTACAAAAGAAAACCAGCATGAAATTAAGAAAATGGATTCATCTAGAGACGCCTCGAAGAGCGCGAAGTTGGCTTATTGAGCCGCTGAGATGTTTTCTGTAGCCTTTTTTTTTTTTTTTCCAAAAGAGACCTTTTCATGAGCCTGGCGCACTTGAAATTCTGATAAGATTTTAATAGGTTTAGGTGTAAAATTATTCCTAATTTTTCCCTCTGAAGTCTGAACTTTTGGTTATATCCATCCTTTTATATTTAGCCACACGCCGGTCTCTGACTATGATTAGTTCACGGCTAATTACGATCCAATTATAACCGGCGCCTGTGTGTTTACCAGTCAGCGAAGTGCTTTGTAGTTGCGCGTCTCGCAGAACAGACACGCTTCCACGCTAGCCCATCCGTCCTGCCGTATTTACTCCGTCAATCAGGGAAACTAAATTAATTATTCCATCACGCCGGTCTTCTTTGCTCGTGCTGGATGTTGTTCCCTGTACAGTATAGCTGCTTTCTGATAAATGTGTTTGTGTGTGTGTGTGTGTAGTCTCGGCAGAGAACCTGGAGAAGAGTTTGAGGCAGATGGAGAAGCAGCTGCAGCAGCTGGAGAAAGATCTGGACACCTTCAGCTCCCCTGACAACCGAGATGACATGTTCCACAGCAAGATGACCATATCCTTTATAACTCGCACACCATTCCAAATACAAGTGTCCAAGCGCAAGGTTTATTTGCAGAACATTTCACCGCGTACCTTCTCCAGCACCCTTTCACACTCACACACTTCTCCGTCTCTCACTTTCTAATCAGAGTCCTGGTCCGTTTGTAAGCCTGGCTGTGTATTTTAATTATTAACCACACATGTCAGCAGGTCATGTTTCAGGCTTCTCGCAGGTGTGCTCAATAATGGAGTTTCTCACAGCATTTCCATTCTGCATCCAGCCTCACTGTCTGTCTTCCTCTACTTTTTTTTTCGCTCTCACTGCCTGGGGTGCTCTTCTGCTCTAGCACTTTGGCTTTCCTGTTTATTCAAGCCTGAAAATTTCTCACGAACACCTCGCTGCATTCTTATCGCTTCCTTATCTCCATTTTAGCCACATCTACAGAGGAAGGACATTCTGTCTCGATATGCTTCAATTCTCATAAACAATTTTTTTTTAAGCGAAAAGAAGAAGATTGCGTAGCGGCGATCCCATTGCCGCTGGAGCCGATACCCGTGTCTTTCCGACACGACCGGACTGCAGGCAGTCAGGGAAGATCATTATCCTGCATGGCCTGCGTGTGTATGATTGTGTGATTGATGCACTCCTGATGCTTCCTGATGAAATGTAGCATGGAGTTGTCTGAGCAACCGTGATGTGGACCAGTGCGAGGCTGAAGCGATGCAGCCGTGAGGCTTTTCAGGCTGACGTTTAACAAATGAATCAGAGAAGCAAGCTGACACGTATCAATATATTTCCCGGTGTATCGATTATATAATGATTATATAATGTGCACTTTATTTGCTAGACGCCACTGTCGTCATTTACGATATGCTAGCAGTAATGTTTGTGGGTGCATGATGGATTTTGAACTGGCGGGCATTTACTTGTTGGCGTTTGATTGCTGAGCACTGAAGCCTCTTTCGCAGAACTAATGTGCTCACTTCCTCCACCCCTCTATATTCTTCCAGCATTTGACTGGGAATGTACTTTGCTCTGTTAACCATTTAAAATGCACATCTACCAAATACAACCCCAATTCCAATGAAGTTGGGACGTTGTGTAAAAACAGAATATGATGATTTGCAAATCCTTTTCAACCCATATTGAATTAAATACACTACATAGACAAGATATTTAATGTTCAAACGGATAAACTTTATTGTTTATTTTGCAAATATTCACTCAATTTGAATTTGATGCCTGCAACACGTTCCAAAACAGTTGGGACAGGGGCAACAAAAGACAGGGAAAGTTGAGGAATGCTCATAAACACCTGTTTGGAACATTCCACAGGTGAACTGGTTAATTGGAAATGGGCCACGGGCGTTCATTGTTGGTTTTCGGCCTTGCCGCTTCCCTGAGATTCTATGAATCTTTTGATGATATTATGGACTGTAGATGATGAAATCCCTACAATTGCATGTTGGGAAACTTTGTTCTTAAACTGTTGGACTATTTGCTCATGCAGTTGTTCACAAAGTGGTGAACCTCGTCCCAACCTTGCTTGTGAATGACTGAGCCTTTCGGGGATGCTCCCTTTATGACACTCACTTGACACTTTCCAATTAACCTGTTCACCTGTGGTATGTTCCAGACAGATGTTTTTTTGAGCATTCCTCAACTTTCCCAGTCTTTTGTTGCCCCTGTTCCAAGTCTGGCACTGTTTTTATGCCAGATGCCCTTCCTGACACAACCCTCTCCCTTAAGCAGGGTGTTGGGACAGAGTTGAGCAATGGGTTGCTGGCTTTGCTCAGGGGCTCAACAGGGGGCCATGAGAGGGTCTCATTCACGTGCAGTGCTGCTTGGGACAAGTATCTAAAATTGGATAAGAAGTCATTAGTTTATTTATTCTAATTTAATTACACAGGTTGTTAATGCTTTGGCAAAAAGATTCATTTACAGGCATGTTGGTTACTAAATCATAATAACCCATGTACTAGTTTATTTTAACAATTATTAAAAAACTACTATAGCAAAATTTAATTGCTTACTGATAAGTTAATGAGAACTTAAGCGATAATTAAGAACTGTGAGCTGTTATCTGTGTTTATATTTCAGGAAATAGAGCCACTTAAGTCTGGTAGAAAATATTGCGGCTGTGTACAATTAAAAATTAAACCTCCAGATTTGCCACGAGAGAGGGTGAAGAAAAAGAGAGAAAAAAACTAAAATGGACCAAATGGCTGTTTGTAATCAAGGAGATTTCAGTTGAATCTAGGTCTAAACAATCAGCATGTATACTTCACAGATAAATGTGATTCATTCGTTATTTAATCATTGTGTTATTTCTTGCCATGGCTGTCCAGACTTTCAGGTCTGTCTGTAAGAAATAGCCAGATAAGAAAGAAAACTTAAAAAGCTCATCTTATTTGGTTGGATGACCTCACAAAAATTTTATCAGCTCTCCTTCATTCCTTCGTTCATTCCTTCGTTCCTCCCCTTTTTTTTTTGTAAAGCATTAATTTTCACGTTTTAGTGTCTCATCTCTAGTCTCATTCGAGTGATATTAGCACTAATGTTTGTGTCAGACTCAGTCCCAGGAGCTGTCCAGAACATGCCTCAGTTCATTATGGAACAGATGAGCGCTTCATCCTGATGGATGTGTGTGTGTGTGTGTGTGTGTGTGTGTGTCATGTAGGTGTCCTGACACGCTCTGACTTGTAGGGTGTCGCTGATCTGTCTGGGTTTGGCATTGTTTGGTAACCACAGCTGAACTGGAGTTGAATATGAGCTGAAATGTAGGCTCTTTGGAAGCTTCATAAGGTGAGGTGTGTGGTGAGTGTGTTGCACCTTAAAGCCCTGCAGTGAGTAGTGCATGTCAGTTTGTCAGTAAGTAAGAGGAGGAGTGAGTGCTTTAAGCTTTGAGCAGTGTTTGGCAGGTGGTGGGTATTTAAGGAATATAATAATATATATATGTGTGTGTGGAGATGATTTGAGTGAAGCTAGCAGGTGTGTAAAGGTTTACAGAGGTGTGTGGTCAGCGTCAATGTAGAAGAAAGCAGTACAGAGTCTGGGTGCTATTATTAATCTTGACTAATGAGCGATGATCACTGATGCTTCCTTGACTCCTTTTTGATCTTACAGCCCCCTCGTTCTTTCTCTCTCTCGCTCTCGCTCTCGCTCTCTCACCCTTGCTCAGCGTCCACGTGCCTCACATTGCCATGTCCTTGTTAACGTAATCTCCATCCACCCCCTTACTTCATAGACCTAATGAAGTCTCCCATGCAGAAACGCACACACACACACACACTTTTCATTAAGCGAGTAATTCCCTGGTGTTGTTCTCACATCAGCGATGCGGTGGTGCGAGCAGATGTTTCGCTTTGTAAATCAGCCCACAACAGTGCAGGTGGACTCTGTCAGCAGAAAAGTTCTGTCATTAGGACGCCCTCGAAAGGCCGAGGCGCACCGAACAAAGGCACGGCATTGCCTGTCGGCGGCTTCTCCGCATTGCCTGGACGGCGAATGAGGGTGTCTACGAGCTTTACGCGATCCTGAGAATCCTCCCGACTTCAGATACAGCGTGTCCACTACATAGACTACTCCTATCAATATTTATAAGCTGGAAAGCCATAATCATGCTGTGCTTGTACTAGTGTTAAATGTTCTTTCAAATATGTTTTCAAGCCTTAGTTGTAAGTCAAATAATTTGTCATGAAATTGTCATGAAGTGATGCTGCTGCTGCTGCTTTTAGAGACATGTTTATCATATCCTTCCATCCAAACAGGCTTTGGAAAGACACTTTGAAACGGAGTGGGTGCTCTCTGATATTCAAGCGACTAAAATTGCCACTGTCGCTCCAACAGCAAAACGATTGAGAGTTCGAATCTGGACTATGGCATAGCTGAACTTAGCTGGGAGTTCAGAGAGCGAAATTGCTGTGCTCAGGGTGGGAGGGGTAGCATACGGTGTAATTGATGCCAATCACTAGCCAATCATGGGCGTCTGGTTTACAGACTTACTCCATGTCCCCTTGTTCCTTTTTGTCCCAGGTTTGATCCTGACTAACGCCGTTTCTTGAATGTTTAGGGACCACTAACTACATTTTTTTCTGTTAGTCTCCCTATCCCAATTGAGAAAACACAATACGTTTTCACATCCCGCGGCGTACTGTTTACTACCCGCTCCTTTTCTAGATGAACAGATACGTTATCAGCGCTCCGGGCTCTTCGGAAGTTTTGGACGGCTCTCCAAAGCACTTCTGACAAGGCCTAAACCGCACAAAACACTCGCACAATGAATCATTATTTTTCAGTTACAAAGAGCTGAAGCAAAAAGCCTTGAGAAGAAAGAAAAACGGCGATGAAATCTGACAGTGAGTCATGTCTAAATCAAGAATCCCCTCTGCCTTATGAGCATGAGCATGTTAATGCTGAGGTTAAAAATCACACCAGCTTGATTATCCGGTGGCGATTGTATAAATGAACTTACCTGCTATTATTATATAAAAATAAAACTAATAATAAAGAAAAGGGCAATGCAGCTCTAGGCGCATGTTGTACATTCTCAAGAATAGGAATCAAAACATAAACCGGATATAACTGTGCATACTGTTTGTAATCAAATCCTTCACCGATTCTGACATCTGGGCCGAGTGGGAGCACTGGTATTGGAAGGCTCATGGGCTGCTGGTCTATTTGTGGCAGTTTTACAGAGCCTCACCAGCATGAGCCGAGTCAAACAGAGAGCAGCTCCTGTCAAAAACATTTCACCCCGCAGCCAGCACACATGTCCAGGAACCCCACACAGGAGCATACTGCATATCATAACTACAACTCACACTCACTTAAACACTCCACTGAGGCCCCTCTCTCACTCTGTCATACACACACACACACACACACAGTTTTTGATGAGCTGTGAGGTGAGCTGTCACTGAGAGAGGCCACTGCACCAAACAAGATTAATATTTAAGACAACATTAAAGTCGGAGAATATTTGCAGCGCCACTTTTTCCTGAACTCGGAGTTCGGCATAGACGTCGGCCCCTCTGGTGTGTGTGTATATGTATATGTATATGTATATATATATATATATGCACAGACACCTTCTTTTGTATCTTTCGAAGCCTATCTGAGAGAAGAGATGCAACAGTTTGCCAATATTTCATATGACTGGAGGCATGAATGATTTGATATGCAAAACTTGAGCTGCTAATTTGAAGTAAGTTTAATAACACTGATGCATGATGCATCGAATACTAAAGGGGTTTCATATCCATCTGTTTACGTCCATGTGTCAGCACACGTGCTTCTTCGATCCGTGCTCATCCTTACACGGTGTTGTATCGAAAAAACCGCGAGTTACCTAGAAACCTACGTTTTAGAATCCGACGTTTCTGATTCTAGTGAATCGGATTTTTTCCCCCTCTGTTTTTCCGTTTTATCTTCCCCCCCACCTTTCTCTTTCTCTCTCCCCCCAGCTGGCCATTGATTTCTCTCCATCTGTACTTTTATGTGGACAGCTTCCTATTCGTTCGCTATTGTGAGAGGAAAACTTTGATCTACTTCAAAGATGTTCACACACCTCTCCCCGCGAGTCAGTTCTGTGTTTTCGTCCCACTAGTTTTGAGTTAATAAAGCTCACTCTGTGTGTGTGTGTGTGTGTGTGTGTGTGTGTGTGTGTGTGTGTGTGTGTGTGTCTGACAGTGTTTAATAACTGCTCTATGTGAATACAGAGCTGTGAAACACATTGAGCTAAAAGGAACATGGACATAAACCAGTCCACACTGCTAGCAACATGCCATTTATGTTTGCACAAAGTTCTCTGAGCTGATATATTACAAATGTGCACAGTATCTCATTTATAATGCGACCAATTCACATCGACTGGAAGAGGTATGAGCACCGGCTTTTTGTTGTTGGGAGGAGTTACATACATCCGTATCGACGGTGCAATCTTAATGCTCGTCAAACGGACGGAATGTTGCACAGTCCTCACGCTGATGTTCGTTGAGGCCCCAGCACTGAATTCTGATGTTACTTGACACAGTTTTGCATGCCCATCACGTGAAACGATTCTTGTCTTTTTACGGCCACGCTGCTGTCGTAAATTCGAGGTTTTGCCGGATTTCTTGTTAAAATCATTAAACGTTAAAATCCCATCTTTTCCTCTACCTCTGCAATCCCATGACCCATCTCAGGAACTCCAACTACTAAACCGTGTTGAAAATCACAAAATTGTGTCATTCTGACAGCAGAAACGGCTCTAGACGCCTCTCGCTTTATATATACGCACCATCGGATGCGACCAATGACCTACGTGGACAGGTGGCGTTGCTGTTTATTTTGCATAGTACTGGTTTTTCTGGCACTTCAATGTGTGGGTAGGTTTAAAGAAAAAGTTAAAGCTATCAGTTGCATTATCAGTTAGTTAACAACACATATTAAACATTTGTTTTCTCACCATGCTCTCTTTATTCTTTCTCATGAAGTCAATATGAAAAAAAATGCGGTGATAAATACCATCTGACCAATCAGAATCATTCATGTGCTTCATTCTGCATTCAAACTTTGTGGAATAGCTGGTGCAATGTAATATGCTGCACACACACACACACACACACACACACACTTTAATCCTTAACTACAGAGCCTCACAGCTTCTCCACTCAGGCAAGGGAACAGTACCAGAAACTGGTCATCATGCACAACAACATGAACACGCTGTTCCAGAACACGGTGGAGTACTTCGCCGTCGACCCCAAAAAGACCTCCGTGGATGAACTCTTCACAGACCTGAGCAACTTCAGAGCCATGTTTGTGGTAAGCTGTCTAGCTTCATATACATATCATATTCTGTCCAAAGAGAATCTCCAATAATGCAGTTTTAATGTAAACTTATTTCTGTTGGTCCATTCGTCATGAAACGTTCATCAGACACAGTGTGAGCTGTGTGATGATGATCATCATCATCTTTTTTTGCTTTTCTGAGATTTCTGCCCTGTTTCCCATGTTCTTGCTTAGCTCAGCACACAGCGTTTAACGCACATCCATCATATCTAACTTCCCTCAAATCCAGTTGAGCCGTAACTCAAATATAACACACCTAAAAAGGATAAGCGGTTAATTAAGAGGATTAGGGCAAGTTTGATCACCGGCTTACAATGTCTGCTTTACATGCAGCTTCATAATGAATTAATAATCTAAGCCATGGTTCAGTTCGGAGTAAAGCAACCTTACATCGCTATAATGTAAAATGAATGAGAGCATTTTGAAGTTCAGGAAATAATTCTGTATTGTGGAATATGGTGACGTAATCTGAGAGAAAGAGCCAGAATGAAGTGAGGTAAGTGTTCCTCAGCTCAGAATTGATGCTTAAGCAGTTCTTGAGTCTTATTACAGCACCCCATGGATGAAATTTCACAAAATTTGCTGAGCGTCTAAAGAAAGTGGGAGCGATACGACTATGTTTACGTTATTCAGTAGTTATTCACTATATGTATATATACAAGGGATGTGGAGACCTGACTATTGACCACTTCATTCCATTCCAAAGCTATGAACATTAATATTGATTGTTCTCTCTTTGTTGTTATAATAGCTTCTACTCTTGTGGATTTCGGATTTGTGGCTCATGAGGCTGTGGGGATTTGTGTTCTGGGGTGCATTCGGTGTTCCGGTTCATCCCGAAAGGTGTTCTGCAGGTTTCAGGGTTCTGTGCAGGACCATCCATTTCTTCCACTCTAACCAGAACCCACCATGGTCGAGCTTCATGGTCGGCTGTCCACAAACTTTTGACCACACAGTGCCGGATAGCCGTTTAAATCCGATTCAGGCGTGTGTTTTCTGCACATTCTGTTCATAAACTAAACTTCACTTCACCAACATGGTAAAGTTCAAATATGAACTATGAGCATTTTTTTAAAACCCACTGAGCTTATTTATCATCGCTCTTTTCAGTACATCGGTATCGTGTATAGTTCTATTAATCTGTCCGACACTGGCAGGGACTTGGCAGGTTTCATCTTCAAGTATGAAGTAATTACCTGCGTGCTAAAATCGCACATGGCTGTGAGTTCATTTTTTAAACTGATCCAAAATGAAATTTACATGCTGCGGTTACGGAGAGGACGAAACGCAACTTGACTAATGGCACAACACGGCGGAAGCTTTGGCGTGAGCTGTGTTACAAACATACAGCTTGAGTAGTGTTTAAAAAAAATAATAATAAGTTTCAGTGTTTTAGGAAATCTATCATCAAAGACAAAACTGTGTTGGATCCTGTTTGGATGCTGCTGTCAGGTTATATCTAAACAATCTCTTAAGAATTATATTTAGGAATTGGATCGATAGCTGAAGTGATATTCGCTCATAGAACCATGGAGAGAAAGTAAAGGCAAACGAGTCTCTTTATTAGACGTGATGTTTTACGATTACTACATTACTACATCAAGCCTGTGTTCTGACATTGGAAGCCAAAGTTCTGCCCAACCAGATGCCCCAAACAGCCCCATAGAGTGCTATGAAAAAGTATTAGCCCCGCTTCCTAGTCCCAGTTCTTCTATCTTTGCAACTTTGTCACATTTAAATGATTCAGGTCGTCAAACTAATTTGTATACAAGATAAAGACAACATGAGCAAACACAAAATGCAGCTTTAAAATGATTGTTTCTTAAAGATTTATTTAAAACCCCTATATGACCCATGTGAAAAAGTAATTGCCCCTAAACCTAATACCTAAAACTAATTTGGGTATTTGTGTATTTGCTGCAAATTTAGGCTATTGCCAAAGCATCTCAACGGGATTGAGGTTGGGACCATTCAGTGGTGAACATGTGTGCTTTGGGTCATTATCCTGCTGTATAACCTAAGTCCACTTGAGCTTTAGGTCATAAACATAAGGTAGATATTCTCCGTCAGGATTTTCTGATAGAGAGCAGAATTCATGAGCAAAGCAGCCTCGGATCATCACACTACCACCACCATGTTTGAGGCAAACGTGATGGATACCATTTTTGCCTCGTGTCTTTTTTATTGTGGAATCAGGTACATACTGTAACTGAAGTAAGTGAGGCCTGCAGATCTTTAGATGTTCATCTGGGTTCTTCTGTGATTTCCTGGATGAGTTGTTGGTACATTTTGGTATATTGGCCACTCCTGGGAAGGTTCACCACTGCTCCAGGTTTTCTCCATTTGTGGATAACGGCTCTTGCTATGGTTTACTGGAGTCCCAGAGCCTCAGCAGTGTCTTTGTAACACTTTCCAGACTTTTTTTTTTTTTTAATCAGTATTTGAATCTCTTTAGATCGTGGCATCCTGTGCTGCTCTTTGAGACTTTCGATCCTGCTTCACTTTGCCCAACAGATTCTATTTAAGCGATGTTTAGATTCAGCAGCTCTGCCACTAATCATGCCTGGGTGTGGCTACAGAAATCGAGCCAAATGGATTTAGTTAACCGGTTAATTTCGTAGCTAAGGGAGCAGTTAATTTTTCACATCGGGCCAGGTGTACAGCCTTTTCCTTCAATAAATGAAATCATCATTTACTTGGGTTATCTTTGTCTAAGATTAAAAGTAGTGATGGTCTGAAACATTCAAGACAAATAACAAATATGCAAAAATAGAAGAACTTGAGCACCGTATACCAAAAAGTTAGCTAGATAAACATGTTTATTAAAGGCATGTGACCTAGCTTTCTAACGTCAGCTAGCAAGTTTGTAAATTCTGTAGATTTTAGACAAACATGTATGGATTAATTTGGCATGTTGGCTAAATAGCCAGGTAAAGACTGCTAAATGCTTTGTTGCTATCTTTAGTGGTATAGTAGTTAGCTAGAGGTTACTTAATTAGATAGAATAAAAAGTGCTGCAGAGACAGAGCTTCTCAGACCAATTACATCTCTTCATTGCCTGTGTGTGTCCCAAATTCAATTCAATTCAATTTTATTTCTAAAGCGCTTTTAACAAAGGACGTTGCCTCAAAGCAGCTTTACAAAGACAAGAAATCAGGACATGGCCTATAGGCCTTGTCCCCAACAGTTATCCCTAATGAGCAAGCCGGTGGCGACGGTGGCAAGGAAAAACTCCCACAAATGATAAGAGGAAGAAACCTTGAGAGCAACCAAACTCAAGAGGGAACCCATCCTCATCCCCAAACCATTCAGGTTCTTCTTATGACCACCACAGCAGCTCTGGTCATTGTACAGCTTGTGTCAGGAGTTTTTTTTTTCTTTATTGTTCTCTTTCTGTGTTTTCTTTTTTTTTTGGACATGATATCTCATACATGATATCTCATGTATTTAAACTTCAACAGTCCACATGGTATGGCTGTAGGCCCACATGTCTGATGCCCCCTTAAGCAGGGTGGGTTAAAAGCCCTTTATGGACATTAGCTCAAAACCAAATTTCCAATAATGATTAACGTTTTATGGCACGTTGGCCTCTAGGAGGCGCATTAACCTAGCTCATTAGGATTGATTTGTGGAGTAGCGCCACCTAGTGTTCAGAGTAAAAATCTAGCACTTTTCCTAGCCAATATCTTGTGATATATAAAGATATCAAACTTCACAAAGAAGTCAGACCTGGATTGTCTGGCCAAGGGATTCCTGTAGTTCTGGTATAATTACAGTTTTAATGTTATGTTAAGAAATGACGCATCGTTGGTTGTCTCATACAAGATTGCAGGATATTGTAGTTACAGAGCAGTTTGTAGTAGATATGCTGCACTTTCTTAATGACTTTGAGCATGCCTACCTTTCATTATTTGCTGTAGATTTGCGGTAGAAAGTTTTAAGCATTTTTTTAAAGCCTTGAATATGAGAAATCTGAAACGTGTAGGGATTTCCTCATTCCAGTTTAATCCCCTTCTGCCTGAAAATGTGACCCACATGCATCGTGCAGATCCATAAAGAAAAAGTTTCCTGAGGTATCTGGAGCTTAATGAGCCAATGGCTCTACAAACTGAATTGTGTGATTTATTTATTTATTTATTTTTTCTAACCCCCCTTTCCAAGTATCCAAGTGGATGTTTGCATTCAGCATGAGCTCAGCATGCTTAATTCCACACCTGCTGCGTACCCTAGTTGCATTTGTGCGCATTTGTTTGCCACTTGGCATGGTAAACTGGTCTGTTCACTTCCACTCAAAGCTTTAAGTAAACATTTGTGTGTTTTAAAGACCCATAAATCAAACAATTCCCGCTTAATCTGCACAATTTAATGAGTGCTTTTTGAGTTTCGGGTGTGTTCGCACTGTTTTGTGTCTGTTCTGCCAATATGGAAAGCCACAAGGGTCAAATTAGTTCTTCTAGGAAAGATTAGCCAAGGATTAAATGTAAAATTGTGCATGTGATATGTAAAAAATGTAGAATTAAGGCTTTTGTGAGTGTCTGTGCAGCACATGTGCAGTTTGATATTAACTTCGAATCTCTCAAACTCTGAGTTGGGTTTTTAAAATCCTAAAATTATTTGATCAAGTTTATATTTATATAAGTGTTTTAATTTTTATTCTGTTATTAATATTTAAAAAAATATATAAATATATTCATTTTTAATTAATGGAGTATTTTTACATCTAATATTTATTTAATTATTTATTTATTTATTTAAGTGTCCTTTGTCAGTCATATGCCTTATTTTTTTATGTTTTATTTTTTTGCTTAACGGTTTGTTACCGCTAAAGAATATTTATGAGAATTTAAAAGTCATGGTTGTGCCATTCTCTTTATATTAAGTTGGGATTTGTTGTAACAGTACATATTGTATAATATAATGCTGTGTGCTCCACAGCAAATCTCCACTTGACACACTCACTTTATAGTCACTTATTGGGCATTACGCTGCTACATAATTGCGTGCTTTTAACAAAAAAGTTCAACCCTTTTTATTTAACCCAGGATCACTAACTGAATCTCTGGAAATATTACAATTTTAAATATTAGACTGAGCAAGTAAAATTTTTCCAATATTTGTTCTTTAATAATAACTGTTGAAGTCCAGCTGCTTGGGTGAAGGAGGGGACGAGCTACTGTAGTGTAGTGTAGTAACTCGCTCACTCTGGCACAGTGTACGCTGGTCCAAACTGCCCGATGCCTGTGTGTACACTACATTTTGCTGAACATTTTGCAGAGCTGTGGGGCAGTGTAGCTCAGTGGATAAGAAGTTGGACTATGGACCCAAAGGTCATGAGTTCGAATCCCACCACAGTCAAGCTGTCACTGCTGGGCCCCTGAGCAAGGCCCTTAACCCTCAACTGCTCAGTTGTGTAAAAATAAGATGTAAGTCGCTCTGGATAAGGGCGTCTGCCAAATGCCATGAATGTAAATGTAAATGAATGTAAGCATCATGACGATTTTGTTGGGCACTATATAGTGTCATAAATGCACCTGGGATTTTAAAACAGCAGCACAGAATGGCTGATTCTCTACATAGTGCACTGTAGTGCACATTTTAAACCTTCTTGACGTGTTTTGATTGCTTCTTGGCTTTCCTGATTAGATGAAGTGTTCATGTTGAGGTGAAGTTAAGTGGTGAAACCTTACACAAGGCACTGTAGATATCAATCAAGAGACTTCTGGATTGCACTGTCTAACCCGCATATAGTCAATCTAAAACCGGCCAACATTTTACTCCTTACTACATCACATTTTTTTTTCCACAAGTGGAAAATGAGTCCCTCTTGCATCGACATGATTTAAATTGACCCAAACCCAAGCCATCAGCCCCTGTGTGTGTGCTTTGCGGTTTAAGCACGGTGTGTATTTGGCAGCGCAGGCCTGGGGCCCGGAGATAAAGCTAGATAATTAGCAGCCCGACAGCGCTCTTCAGCGCCAAGCTAACGGCTCAACGCATGACCCGCCAAAATGGATTTCACGCTCCCGTGCCTTTTGTCTTCCTCGCGCTACAAACGAGACGGAGCGAGCGTGCCCAGCCCGTCCAGCCGCCCGGGTTTTGCGCATGCTCTTACATGCGACTCTCATTCCGTTTCTGACTGTTACAGTGTCGTAATCTGACAACAGAGGCGCGCAGGCTGTCTGCTTTATGAAATGCCATTTGAAATGCAAAGTCATTTTCCACTTGGCTGCAGAGATGATGAGAAGAATCTCATTGCTTTTATTATTTTAAATTATTTCATGATAGAAATTTGGAGATTTGGCGAACAGGCTGTTGACAGGTCTTCCATCAAATGTGTGACGACGCGCTCCCGCGGTGCATCGCTTCTTATAGTTCTCTTTGTGAAATCAGGCTTCTAGTGTTCCCTCATGCCGTTTGTGTCATACACATGACAAGTCTTCATACTGCATACTGCAAGCGCTTCTAACCCTGTGCCATTTCAGCAGTCTTTTACGATTCATTTCTCGACACACTGTACAAGATGATATGAATAAAATCTTAGTAGGATTCTGTAACAGACAGCACCGTGACGCATGTTCTCCATTTCAGACTATTCTGTAATGACCCGAGGTTAAAGAAACGGCTCTTTACATCCTCAATCAGCACAATCCAGACTCTTCAAAGTGAGGACTTTTTTTTCTTTCTTTTCCATGTCCATCAGCATGTCTCTGCTACACTTCACCACTGTCACTACCATATTTGTAGCTGTCTCTTGAGTCTGATGAGATCCTTTCTCTGCCCCGGTAGTCATGCGCTCAGATTTTATTCTGAATTTTGTCATCGGTCACAGCGACTTTAAGTTGGCTGAGTGTAAATACCGCTTAACTCGCACGTGAGACGCAAATCCTGATGGAATGGTGTCCAGTGATGTGAAATTTTCTTTTAGCCATCAGTGGAGTGTCTACATCAAAAACTTCACGATGCGGTTGCCACTTTGTCGTGGATTGCAGTCTTTGAGTGCAGCTTGTCTCTTTGGATTAACTTCAGCAGTCTGTCATGTGGACAGAGGCTGTATAGAAGGTCATCGAACTGGGTTAAACACACACACACACAGGCTTTGTCTTGCTATAATTGTGAGGACCTTCCCTTGATATAATTATTAATACAGCTATGTTTTTTTTAAATAGAACAAAAAACCCACTTTTCATATGGGGACCAACAAAATGTCCCCACAAGGTCAAACATATCAGATATTCCTGTCCTTAAAGATATAAAAACATGGTGGCGCACACACACACTCACACAGACACGAGCCCTTTTTCAGGCCAGTGATCATCTAACTCTCAATAGCTGCTTGTTTAAATCAGTTCTGAGGAGTGACAGGAGACCAACAGTCTATGACTGCACACCCACACACACACCCACACACACACACACCCACACACACATGTTCAGTCATTCTTCAGAAGCACATACACTCCATTTATTTTATTCTCCTACAGCCTCTTTCTCCTGTATGGCCATCACTGCACTCCTACTTCCCCAATATATGTTTGGTTTCCAGTTAAGAAGCGTGACTAGAAGACAACGACTTTATTCGACACGTATACAGTACCATCCAGGGAAATTATTTTCTTTGCATCTTTCCTTCCACAAAAAAAAGTTAATAGTTTATCCCCAAAGCATAAGAAGTCGTTTATACTCTGTCTTAATGAGAAAAAAAAGTTATTACAGTGAGTTTAAAAGCAACACTTTAAAGTCTCCATCTGTTTTAACTTCTCTCTTTCTGCATGTTTTTTTCACTATTTTATATATTAGTCATGCAGCGCTCCATATCAATCTCCTCACTCTGCTCCTTATGTGATACCGAGAGAGGCGTGTCCACACCTATCCAGGCGTTTGATTGCTCCTGGAGGTTTGCTTGCGACACGGACGCAGAATGTATACTCCAGCGATTGAAAGTCTGTGAGGTAACTCTACCTCCCAGCAAACAACACTCCCTGCTCTCACCACAAATCTTTTCTGAACTGGCTTCAGACAGATTGAAAATGTCATGAAGCCTTAAAGGGACAGGTAATTATGTTCCTTAAGTTCTTTTAAAATTGATAGCGACGACGTTAATTCGCAGTTGATTTGTGTTTCCTCGTTGGTTTTAGTGGGGGTAAAAAACAGATGGCTCTTTATGATTTTTGTCTCACGCTGACGAGGGTTGCCTCCTGAATGCTGTAACTAAACAACGATTAGTATTGCTTTAGTATTTAATACGCAATATATCCAAAAGTATGTGGACACCTGACCATTATGCAGTACCAGTATTTGGTTCTGGACAAAAAAACTTGTATAGAATGGCTTTCAATGCTGGTTCATTACAGTGTCCCTTCACTGGAACGAAGAAGCCCAAACCTGTTCCAGCATGACAACGGGCACCAACCGAGCTCCGTTAAAACATGGCTTGCCAAGGTTGGAGTGGAAGAACTGAACTGAAGACCTTTGGGATGAACTGAAGCACTGACTGGCCCAGGCCCTGAACCCTTTTCATTCGTCGAGACTCGAACTCCCAACCTTCTATTCAGTAACTCAACACCATAACCACTGAGCCACCCCTGCTCCTGAAGATCATGTTTTCATGGCGTTCGCTTTGTGCCCAGGTGCATCACCATGCTGCAACACTTTTGGTTTCGGTGAGGGGAAATTGTAATTCTACTTCATGCAGATGTACCATTCTGTACAGGTGTGCACTTCAAAATTTGTAGGATTGATTCAGGATTGATAATCGGGTGTTTACATACATAGTGGGTTTTGCATGAATACGGTAGGACTATTAATATTCAAGCACTTCTTGTGCACAATAATTAATCAATAATGCATTAAGGGCATCATATAAGCGATGAGGAGATTAACAAATGTGCCAGAGTGAAATGATTAAACATGTTCTAGGAAGAGAGATGGTAGCAAATGATGAATGAAGGAGTGCTTAAGTTATTATTACGTATTCCGTCATACGTTTGAGTCGACAGAGAATAATACACATTTTATTATCTAGTGTTTAGTCGCATGCTCATTTGACTGTTAATGAATTTGGTTCGGGGGTTCTACAGGTCACTGTATCCTCTGCTGCACTTGAGAATAACTGAATTCCTGTAAGGATAGGTGAAGAAGAAGAGTGGCGTGGAACCTTAACGTACCGACCCACTTCAGTTAGCCTTCTTATAATTAGCCTGTATGAGGAGAGGGAAGGGTGGTGGAGGAGCAAAAGAGCTCCATAAATAGAGCTGTGAAATGAACCACAGATGGGAAAGTGCTTCTCTGTGCTGCTCTAGGCCATGTTACACCTCAAGCTCTGATTATTCTCATCACCTGATTAGAGAAGGGTAGATCTAGACAGATATACTTGCACACCCACGCATACACACACACACACGCACACATGAGTACTCATAGATTAGCAGCTCCTATTATTTTTTTTATATAATTTATTCTCAATATATCACATTGTCCACAGCATTAGGAAGAATGTAAAAAAAAAAAAAGCGTGTTTGTATTAATTAGGAAACCGTGAAGAGCTGCATTACCCACAGAATGGATCTCACTTTTTAAATTGGATCAAAGCCTGTGAATGAAATGGGGCTTTCAAGGGACATAATAATAGCTGTTTGATTTCACACCTCCCTAGCTCCAGGAAGTGCTGAGAATTCATTACTGAATGTGCATCAGTGTCACAAACGCAGTGGATTGTAAAGTAGAACTGACCAGAAAATCACCAGGCCAAAGATCTGCCTCCCTCCAAGCTTCTGCGAACGCCGCATGCCCGCGCTGCCCTTTCCACCCCGGCTGCTCCGAGCACTTGACTCGCCCACAAGAGACAAGAGGAAAAGGAGTTATCCTTTGTTCAAGTTTCAGTGTAGAACCAAACATTCAGCAACTAAAAGCAGTGTTGCTTTTTTTTTTGCAAACATAACAGCTTGACGAATTCCTGATTGGCACAGAGTATGTCGAGTTCAGGCTTGCCTAACCTCACTAATGACTTCTACCATTCGCACATTGTTCAATCAGTGGCAAGCCTGCACCGGCTTTAGCGTCCGCAGGTCCAGACATACTAATATCTGATATGCCCTTGCTCGTTCCATGTGGAGCTTGAGCTTTGAACCTGCATGCATGGAGGGTAGCGTGCATTTACACGTGTCCTTAAGCCGTGTGAGTGGGAGAGTATGCCCTCGCCGTGCCCTCTGTTCACTTCCTCATTGAAAGGAGATGTACAGCAGGAGCGTGGAGAAGACTTGAATCCAAATGATGGTGGCTAATAATAATGAATACACAATGAAGGAAAGGATGAACAGAAAGAAAAACTAAACTTCCCCTCAAATCGTGATACATAATTTGAAAAAAAAAATCTTTCACTTATCTGCCCTTTTGCCAGAAGCAAAGTTTGCATCTATAATTTCTGAGAGCTCTCGCACTGTAGCCATCTGTCATGAACGTGCCCTTTTCTACACATTGCTGCGGACTGAATGAAGAGGCTGCTTTCAGTGCAAACACTTTTGCTCCCTCTGTGCACTCTAATAGCTATTAACTCATGTTAAAGAGCACTGTTTTGGACCCCTCGCCCTCAGACTAACGGCATTGACTGAGCATATTGAGTGTGTATTGTCTTTAACTGGCTGTTTGGCTAATGCCAATAGAGACCTGCTGAGCTGCAGTTGACCACCTGCTATTGAGTCACTTTCTGTTGCCCTGTGCCATTACACAGATTTTATCTCTTTCACATTGACAGCGTTGTGTAGCACCCATGCCACAGGTTCTCTGGCATTTCATATGACACTAGAAATTGGATTTGTCGAACTTGACTTTACGTTCGGGACCGGCGGAGTTAACAATGTCTGTTATTTGTTAGCCCGTGTTTTTGGGTGTAAAGCTATTTCACATTTCAAGCAAATCTTTACAGCAGGCATCTTATTGATGGTTTGGGTATTGAATTTGAAAGTCGTTTGACATTGGTAGTGCGCTTTAATGTAAACAAAAGAAGTCCTCTTGCGCCTGAAGCGAAGCAATTACAGTTTGTGAAATTAGTTTCACTCACTCTGTCTGCGGCGTTTCATACGGCAGCTCATCCTGTCAGACTGCATTTGACTCGAGCCGTGGGAAACCACGTGGCCTTTGCTGCCGGCACGCTCGCCATAATTAAGTTCAAGCAGCGGCTGGAAGAAAGGGGGGCTGCTTGGTTTTAATGAGGAAGGAACGCAGCGAGAAGAACCAAACCGCAGTGTTTTGCCCTAATTCAATATCCAGCGTTACCTCTTTTTCCCTGGACTCACCCTTAACATGTTTACTGCTTGGTTAGTCAGATAAGGAGCCATGGATTTCATCTCCAGCTCCAGGCTAATAGGGTTGGGCCACATACAGCACATCACTGTACCTTAGGGGGAAGTATTTACACTGTGTGGTGGTTGGAAATACAGTACGGCTATAATATCCATATTAAGGAAAGTCTTCCGAAAGACCCAGTTCGGTAAAGTCATGACAGCGTACGAGACCCAGACCAGCATTTCATTTGTATGTATCTCAAGCAGACGTCTAAGTGTACTACTGCATTTATAACCTAATATACTTTTGGGTGGAAAACTTATCAAATTTGTCTCTGTCTGATTACATAAGGAAAAATCAATCACACCATTAAAACATCATCTCTTCACCGATTTCTGCTGTCTAGTCTGAAATGTGTTTCAGAAATCAGAAAAAATAAACTTCAGCCACTCGTTTTAAACATTTGTGTCATTTCACTCCAGTAGCTTAATGGTACTGAAGGGTTTAAAAACTGATTTTATGAAATGAGGCTAATCCACTGTGACATGATTGGGTGGGGCTAATCCACTGTAATATGATTGGGCACTGCTAATCCACTATAATATGATTGGGCGGGGGTAATCCACTGTAAAGTGATTGGGCGTGGCTAATTTGTGATTGGGCGTGGCTAATTTGTGATTGGGCGTGGCTAATCTGTGATTGGGCAGGGATAATCTGTGATTGGGTGTGGATAATCTGTGATTGGGCAGAGATAATATGTGATTGGGTGTGGATAATCTGTGATTGGGTGTGGATAATCTGTGATTGGGCAGAGATAATATGTGATTGGGTGTGGATAATATGTGATTGGGCAGGGATAATCTGTGATTGGGCAGGGATAATATGTGATTGGGCAGAGATAATATGTGATTGGGTGTGGATAATCTGTGATTGGGTGTGGATAATCTGTGATTGGGCAGAGATAATATGTGATTGGGTGTGGATAATATGTGATTGGGCAGGGATAATCTGTGATTGGGCAGGGATAATCTGTGGTTGAGTGGGAAACAAGCATTTTGTGCTGTTTTTGTAATTTCTATAAAACATTATATGAACTGAGCAGAAACTTGTCAACGCTTGTCAACTTTATTACACTCTCTTGTAGTTCAGAGAACTGAGGAACACGCACGTTTCCGTGCTCGATGCCCTTTACAATGTATGCCTGTGAGCACAATAAACCGTGTCTCACCTGTCAGCTCATTCATTTCAGTTTAAACTAATTACCTGATGCTAAACATCACTTTTTGATCTATGAATTGTGAGCTTGAGAGTGTTCATTGTGGACCTCCTCTGAAAAGGCAGAGAAGCTGAATAGGCCAACAGCAAGCACTTCTGAAAATCATCCCTCTCTCACTGCCAGTAGCTGCTGGGCCAGGCTTTGCAGAGGCTCAAGTCAACATGGAGTGGAGTGGAATTGTGCGTGCACTTCAGAGCTGCATTTAGTCAACTGCAAAGGCACGTCTGTGTTTGTGGCTGACAAGCTTTTACGAGTGGGACGAGAGACAGATGGTGGACAGTCCTGCTCGGCAGATTATTATATCTAAAACACACCAAGCGCTGTTCCCGTCAGTTCCGATTTAAATGTGTGTACGCTCTGCCAAATATTTGGGTGACTTAGCACATGGAATTATTCAGCACAAAAGCTGAAAAAGTGTTACAATTATTTGACTTGATTTATTTCAGTTGTTTCTGATTCCCAGTGCAGTCTTGTTGACAGCTTTGTGTTTTTTTGGTTCAGTCTCAACCATTTTCATAAGGGAGCTAACAGAGAAGCTTGTCCAACAGTTTTAGCTAATGCTGAGCATTTTCTGCCGAGTGTATGTCCCTTCAGTTAAAAGTAAGGTTCATTTTTAAATCTTAAGAAACAAATCTTTCACAAAAAAACAAGTATTTCACTACTGCACACTACAGTACGACACGTACAGTTGTTTATTGCTAGTGACAGTTTGGATCAGTGCACTGATAGGGGAAAATAGGGAATCAAAAATGTAGCTTTTATTTCCATGTTTTTTAAGCATTTCCTTTTCCTTTGAAAATATCTTTGTCCACATGAAAACGGCAAAACTATCTGAAAACCACTCGTGTACAGTATGTAGACCAGCTGTTTAGGTGGTGATAGTATTTCATAAACTGCTATGCAAATTGGATTAAGAATAATCCTTGAAAGGGAAGGAAAAACACTGCCAAACACCAACAAGCACACCTCATTTGTTTCGTTCATCTTCGGTAACTGCTTTATCCTGGTTGTACATGGCACAAAGTTCTACAATGCTCAGACTGTGGATTAAAACATCTCTCTCTCTCTCTCTCTCTCTCTCTCTCTCTCTGTCTCTCTCTCTCTCTGTCTGTCTCTCTGTCTGTCTGTCTGTCTCTCTTTCTCTGTCTGTCTGTCTCTCTCTCTTTCTCTGTGTGTGTGTGTCTCTGTCTCTTTCTGTGTGTTTGTCTGTTTCTCTCTCTGTCTGTCTGTCTGTCTCTCTCTCTCTCTCTCTCTCTGCCTGTCTGTTTCTCTCTCTGTCTGTCTCACTGTCTATCTGACAGACCTTGTGTGTGTGTGTGTTTATTTATTTATTTATTTATTTATTTATTTATTTATTTATGATTTATTGAGTACTGAAGAATTTGTTGCCTTCAAAAATAATCATTAAAAGTTTTTAGTATCCATCACAACTTTTCTATCACAACTCCTCCATGTCGAGCAGCGAGCACGTTCAGGTCAATACCTGGTAATGGCAATAATGAATAAAACATGGAAAATGACTCACCATTATTCACCATCCAATCAACTGTGTCCAGATTTTTGTTTCTTAGTGTGTGCATGTTTCTTAGTTATGATTATAATTAATTTTATTGCCCACCGAAAAATATTGACTGCTTTTTTTATTATTATTATTAAATATTACACCGGCACTCAGCGCTTTGGTGAGGTTTACAGAAGCCTCTTGACCACCGCTGCAGAGTAATGGCCTTCAGCCGTTCCACTCTATTGATACTTGAGGCAAGTGTGGCCATCACTGTGAGCGCCACACCGCTGACCGCGTCCTCCCGCTCAGACCCCGCTACTCATAGCCTGGCGGATTGATGAAACTCCTCGGGAGCAGGAGCAACCCAAAAACATGTTTATTGTTATTATATGAGAATCTTGCTTGTTTTTGAATGAAAGAAAGAAAGAAAGAACAATGAGTAGGACGAGTTCCAGGTCAAGTATATGGCTGCATAGGAGTTATTGATGGATTTATGAAGGCGTTATAAATACTGAATGCCTTTTAAATGGATTTATAAAGACATCATAAATACTGAATGCTAACCTGTAACTTTGCAGCTGTCTCCTGATAAACATCTTGATATCTTTTGTCCTTAAGCCTGACCCTCTTGAACATTGTGCTACCATGGTTGTGTATGTTTCTCGTTTCTCTTGTATTAATATTGATGCTGTCTGTGCTTTCACACTTCAGCGCCCTTCTCTCTCTTTCCCTCTCTCTCTCTCTCTCTCTCTCTCTCTGCTAATTCGAATGAAAATGCTCAAAGAGATAGGTGAGTGCAAGGTGCAGCCACAGAGCTGGAGACAGCAAAGCTGCTTGAAAGTGATTTACAGGCATCTTTCCCAGCATCCTCCAGCTGCTTATGGATTTACCGCGATAGTGGGAGACTGTGGTCATAACCGAGCTGCAGGAATCAGCGCCATTAATGTTTTCGAATAGGCTATATTACCTCCAAACACAATGTCAATACATATATATCCTGCTTAATAATAAAAAAAAAACATAAGACTGGAGGTCTGGAGTTCTTTAAGCCGTGTAGTAAATATATACCTAGCAGGAGTGCACTAGAGACTTTCAGTCATGCAGTCAGCTATAAGGGAAGGATGCAAATGATATTGAAGTGCATTACTGGAATAGGAGTGCTTGATAAGATGCAGTCCTGATGTGCATTTAAAATATAGTGGGATAAGTGCTGTATGTTCTCAGGGATGAGAAACAGAATGCACATCCCGAATCTTTACATCAATTACTGTGCAAATGCAAAGAGAAAGTAATCAGTTCTCTGGCCTTAAAGTAATATAAGGGTGTCGGGGTAATCTTACTCGCATGCTTTCTAAATCTTTATATTTAGATTATAAGTTTTACCTTAGATTTATGTAATAACACTGTGAAGATGCTCCGTGTGTCACAAATATCTTTTGGATATTTGCAGGTTAGTTCCTAGAACCTTTTATGTTTTGTTTTTTTGTGAAATGTGGCAGATTTGCTGATTTAATAATCAACCCATGATGGCTTCACAGCCTCTAGAGTGGTTTGAAAGTGGGGAAAAGAGAGCATGCGGAAGCCCAGGTCATCCTGACTGCCCTAATGATGTTTTTCAGCTTTGTTCCTCCCAACCAGCCCACCGCTTCCTTCTCCT
Organism: Leptodoras nelsoni; assembly: GCA_028566375.1. Lineage (NCBI taxonomy): Eukaryota > Metazoa > Chordata > Actinopteri > Siluriformes > Doradidae > Leptodoras > Leptodoras nelsoni. The sequence continues at coordinate 19,866,060 of JAOVVG010000004.1, forward strand.
CCTCTGTTCTCACACCTCTAAAACTAGGCCTTAATAAAAAAAAGATGCTGCATCTTAATAATAACGGAATGGAAAAAGGAAGTCGAAAAACATTGCGTGTTTGTTATGTTTGACATCTAATGAGCTAGCTGTGTCTCTTTCAACAGTCCCCCCCGGGTGTTTTCTCCTCTTTCATTTGTCCTGTTCCTTCACCTGATGTTCTATATATCTTTTCCTTTCCCTTTGCACTCGTCCATGATCTTGTGCTCCCTAGAGAACAAATGTTCTCTTGCTATGTGGGTTAGACGCAAGTAAGTTTGTGTATTCGTCTGTCTGATTTTCAGCATCTCAATGTCATCTCTCTTCCTATTTCCTTCTCTCTCTCTGTCTCTCTCTCTCCCTCCAGCAAGCGGTGAAGGAGAATGGCAGGAGGCGGGAGGCGGAGGAGAAGCAGAGGAGAGCAAGGGCTGCGAAAGAGAAGGCCGAACGCGAGAAGCAGGAACGACAGCAGAGGAAGAAGAAGTTGCTGGAGGTCAACACGGGTAAGGCATAAAGGTTTACAGGAGTGACCTTGACAGCTCATGAATATAATACAGTGTGTTTTCTAAAGAACGAAGGTAGAGCGAGAGAACCGGAGCTCTGAAAAAGGTTGCTGATGTTTCTAGCGGACAGTTTGAATCAGTTCGTATTTCATCATTCGTTTGTCAGACATCTGTATTTATAAGAAAATTATAAAGGAATTGCGGTAAATGTGTAACACTTAAGTGCACAGCTCTGCGCTGTGTCTTTTCTTTTCACAATATCCCAGTACAGGAACCAATCCATTTTACTGACTTGATATGCCTTTCCAGAAGAAAAAGTCTGATACAAAACACTCTGTTACGCGGTAAGGCTCGTTATAATCCTGCAAAACGATTTAATTACCATCAAACCTTGTGTCTTTGTTGGATTCGATGGAATGAGAAAAGTGCCAATGTGTACAGTGTACATCTGTTCAGTTAACGATTGACTGTTTAGGTAATGATTGCCGTCTTCCCCGGTCCTTTACCTGACACGCAACCCCCCACAGTCCTGAAATGTTATTCTTTTCTTCTGGCAGATATCTGTACACTTCCTTAGAACGGCACCAGTCAGAATATAGAATGTCATAGACATCTTTGGGCAGTGCGCTTTTATGATTCATCACTGAATATCACTTTTGCTGAATCATCCACACTCCGTGATCGCTTCTCTTTAACCCAATGTAACTTTGTTTTCCTCTGTGTAGGTGTTAGTGCTGGTTTTGGTTTGGTTTCCTATACACACACACACACACACACACATATATATATATACCATTTTATTCAGACGATTTTTTTAAACTTGCAGTTCTTTCACATAGACACGACATGCCACGCTGACTTTTTGTTGTGCGTTTTCTACTTTCAAGGCATATTGCTTTGCGTCTTCTATCCTGACACTTTGACGTCGTCCTTGGTCTACCCTTATGCTTTCCTTTTATAACGTTAAAATTTTTAGACACAGCTGACTGGGAACTACAAACTTCTTTTGCCACACTCGAGTAATTTTGTAATCCTTTCCATTGTTTCAACTGACACCTTTCCAACAGCTCAGCTTCAGATCAATTTCTTTTAACTGCAGAACAATTAGCGTTTTAAACTGGTGCTGGTATTTTTTTTAGAAATGCAAAAAGGTTATTCCATATTATTGATTCCATATTCTATCTGCAATTTGTTCATTTGCTGTGAAGTTTTAAATTAGCCAGATGAACATCCTTTAAGTGGTGACGCTGATTCTATCATTTTTGCCAGGCGGTGTAACACAACCAAGTGTTTGACGGCAGACCTAATTTACTTCATATTTACATTTACATGTATGGCATTTGGCAGACGCCTTTTATCCAAAGTGACTTACATTTATCACATTCTTACAGCTGAGCAGTTCAGCATTAGGGGCCTTGCTCAGGGGCCCAACATGGGAGCTTGGTGGTGCTGGGATTTGAACTCCAAAGTCATAACCAATGCGCTTTACCCCTGCCCTTTAACTTTAATTTTCCTTTACTGTTAATTCGTATGAAAATGAGCTGAAAAAGGTTGCTTTTTTCGTGAACATTGCAGTCTAATTAACCCAGTTACAATCCAAGTACACAAATAGACCTGCAGAAACAGATTTAGAACTGATCCAGGTTAACAAAACCATTAAGGATATTGTTATATCTTGCCATGGTAGGGATTTTATTTTTTTATTTTTTCTTTCTTTTTGGCTGCACTGAAATTACCCTTAAATATAACAGCAAAAACAGTGTTGTTCTCTTGTTTGGGGACATTAAACAAGGCATTTACTAGCACAGTGTGAGCTGCTAGTGATTCAGAGGACACAGCTAGGACCAAATAATAAGAATGAAACAAGCGTACCATCCTCCCAAGTGGTCAGCGCATTTGCTCAGTCGTCTTGAACAATGCATGCACACACTTATACACACACTTTCTACAATATACTGTAGAAAAGTCTTTATTTTTTTCATCAATCATTAGGAATTTGATTAAGGATCCCTCATGAGAGATATAAGGAAGGTTATTCGTGACAGCTTGTGCTGTAATCTTGGCCGACGGACACCTGGTCAACCAAGTGGTTGGGAAATTTCAGTTATTTAAATGCCTCGAGTGGCTCGCACCTGGGGATGTGGTGACATTTGTTAAGCGCAAATGGCATTCTGCTTTCGACGAGTATACCCTAGAATCCTGCAATGCGTAACTTCACTCTTATAAATAACTAGGTCCTGATGGTGCTTAACCACCAGGCCAACAAAGCAGCCGTGTTTAGCCACACTATCTTTATTACATTCAAATGCTTTCATTCTTCTTCAGGCTGCATTAAAAGAAGTGCTTTGAACCGCATCACCGTAGCCATTATCACGTTAGGAAGTTGTATTATTTTACATAACACCCAGTTCGCTCAAAATAAAACTTTCCAAGTCCACTTTTGTTTGGCTTGTAATATCTGCAGCAACCTAATTCATATTACTGTAATATTCTATGTTCTTGAAAATGTCACTGACTGCATAAAAGTAAATTTACTTATGTCTGTAATATTAGTTTCTTACCCACACACGCGTTCAGCCGAAGAGCCGACTACTGTTCCCCATAAAGCAGCTCCTCTTGCATATTACGCATCCCAGCCATTACAGGTAGACATATCCCTTTATAAACTATAAAATCATTTCATTGTACTAGACAGAAGGCAGAGAATAAAAGCTCTTGCAGCATGAACGATGCGTTCCTCATTAGTTTGTGGAGTGTGATCCTGTACGAGTATGAAGCATTGTAGCCTGAACTATAATGAAAGAGGAAATCTATTCAGTATCTACACACACAGACACGGACGTCCGTGAAAGGCAATAAGCAGCGCTCTAAGTGACTGAGTGGAGGAGGTAATCGAATAAAAAGGAAAGGAAATGATATTTGTGCAGCGATTTGGTTAGAGAATCAGCCATGCTCACTGTTAGCGAAAACAATTTCCCCATTCTCTCTGCTGATCAGGGCCTGTACACCAATAACACTGCACGAGTGCATGCAACTGATTATCTGATCCACAAGCACAAGCACACAAATGACTTCATGCTTCGCTTTGACTGCTACATCTCAAGTGTCTCATGTGAAGAGGTTCACCTTTTTGTTTGTTGTCTAGGCACACCTATCTAGTGAGCGGCCAAACGGTGAAGGTGTGTAAGGCAACTCATTGGAATTGTATGTCTTCTTTATCTATCTCATCTATCTCATTACTATCTCTGCAAAGTAATGAGAATGAAATTCTGACACTCCATAGTGCTTACACATTCATTTCTCGTTCATTTATGGCATTTGGCAGACACCCTTATCCAGAGTGACTTACATTTATCTCATTTATACAACTGAGCAGTAGAGGGCCTTGCTCAGGGGCCCAACAGTGGCAGCTTGGTGGTGCTGGGGCTTGAACCCCCAAACCTTCTATGCAGTAACCCAACACCAATCATTGAGCCATCCCTGCCTACACATGGAGATAGTGGTTCAAGGTCAGTTAGAGTGGAATCTCAGATAAACAGTAGGACCTGTTTCGGTTGCATTCGAGCCTTCGCACTGCTCGGACACCCGTTTTTGTGAAACCCTGCAGAAGCGCTTCGTCATTAGAACAATATAAGCGAGTTTGGAGCATCATATTCTGTGTGAAAATCAGCCAAAGCGAATCAGAAACTCTTGAAATTGAAGTTGAAGGACAAGCTTACTCTATTTGACAAGAGATCGGACTCTCCTGAACCTCCTGAGTGATCACAGGAGATTAATCAAGTCGAATACGATCCTGAGACAAAAAGAGAAAGTGCTGAACGGCACACGACGACATCGCCTCGCCCAGAGAAAGCTTGCATGAGCAAATCAAGACACTGTTCATCTTCTTTTTTGATTCTCAAAGGATCGTCTGTAAAGAATTCGTATCAGAAAGCCAAACAGTAAATGGAACATTTTACCTTGGAGTTTTGGAGTGTTTGAGGAAGAAGGTTTTGCGTGTGCGCCATCATGTCAACTCTTCATGGATCCTCTGTCATGACAACGCACCAGGCTATGAGAGAATTTTGGCGGAAAAAAACATCTAAGCCCTACGGAGCACAATAATTTAATTCTCGTTACTTTCCGGACAGACCTTGTATAAATGAACTTTTCAGTGCAAACTTTTCAATGCAGAGAAATCATGACTAATTAGTAGTAATTATGGACTAACAAGATGCACTGCAGTATAGCAGTGTGTAATATGACCACTGCATAAAGTGAGAAGAGCAAGAAAGAAGTGAAAAGAACAGTATCAGTCGCTGTGCCCTCTAAGACTGTAGTAGTGATGAGCAGGCTGTGAAATTTCATGAACTTTGAGCCTTCACATCACAAGATATTTGGCTAGTGAAGTGCTAGATTTTTGTTTGAACCTAATTCCCTGCTCCACAAATGAATCATAATGAGCTAGAGGCCAACTTGTCACAAAAAGTTTATACATTTTTGGAAAATGGTTTTCTAGGGCTTAGCGCA
>JAOVVG010000004.1:19876089-19878464 GCA_028566375.1 Leptodoras nelsoni
CTCTCTCTATCTCTCTCTCCCTTTCCCTCTCTCTCTCTCTCTCTCACTCTCTCTCTCTCTCACACACACACACACACACACACTCACTCGACACACTCTGTCTCTCTTGTTGTCCTTTACTTTATCTTCATATCTCTGTGCTTTTTTCTGACTCTTGTTTTATTCTGCTCTCCCTTTTACACTCTCCTGCTTTCTTGCTTGTTCCTTCCAGGCATTTTCTTTAATGCAGAAGGAATTTACAAGCAGGAGCCAGTGGAAGATGGCTGTAACACATCGACAGTTATCATTATGCCGTGTACCTACAGTAAATGCATACAGTTTTACCTTGTTAGGTCATCCCTGGTCATATCATAGAAGTGTCTGCATCAGTTCTTCTTTTTATTCTGTAAATGCAGTGACTGTTGTTAATATTTTACCAATATCTTTTTATGTTTCTCTTTAGTTAGTAGCAGTGCATCAAGGCTTGGATTAGCAATATTTATATGTCTGTCATTACAAAAAAACTAAAACTTCAAGCGCTTAAAACTGATTTAATAAAAGACAAAACAAAAAGTACCAATATAAACTGAAGTACCAGAAAAATTGGTATACCAGTGAACACTTGGTAGGTCCCCTACAGGGCAGCATAGCTCAGTGGTTAAAGTGTTGGACTGCTGACCCAAAGGTCATGAGTTCAAATCCACACTGCTACCACTGCTGGGCCCTGAGCAAGACCCTGAACCCTCTTTTAACTATTAAACCATGTTGGAAATTGCAAAATTGTGTAATTCTCATGGCAGAAACAGCTCTAGGAGATTCCATAGATCCTTATCAATTTATATACGTACTGACGTATGCAACCAGTGACGTGCATAGATGGCGTTGCTATGTATTTTGTGTCGTTTTTCTGGCGCTTCACTGTATGTAAATGTTTTGTCAACCCGGTGCTATTTGTTTGATGGCTTGATGACCATGATCATGTGATATGGTTCAAATAACCAGTCAGCCCCCAACAATGCCGTAGCCCACACCCTTAGGGGCATCTGTTGGTGCTGGTCTGCTGGTAAAACTGAAAGATCAGAAGAAGCACAGCCATAATTTGTGGCCTTCCTGTCCTTGTGTTCCTCCTCTGCATGCCTCAAGAGCCGCAGTTATTAAGTTTATAACCTTGCGCTTTACTCTTCTGACTCTTGATGGATCAATTCAAACCATATAAAGTCTGCCTACTGTCCTTCCTATTGAGGGTTTAATGAAAAGAATGACAAGCTTGTACTTACAAATACATTGGTCATTTGTTTGCTTTCTTGCTCTCTTCATCTCTCTCTCTCTCCTCTCTCTCTCTCTCTCTCTCTCTCTCTCTCTCGCACACACACTCACTCACTCACACACACACACAATTTTAATGTCTGTCTGCTTTATGCTTCCTCTTTTTCCTCCTGTCAGAAATCAGTCATAGCACAAATAGGAGCTTTTTTGTTTCCAGGTTACTGTTGCCACCTCCCCACTTTGTCTCCACGGTGACTGTCAATTAAAGTGCTGTGGTAATGCAAGGCACCTGCAGTGGGCGCAGCGCTGTGTGCACGGAGACCTTTTTGCCTGTCTAAGAAGGAGCTTGCTGAAAGAAATTGTACGATAAATCGCTGCACACACTGAAGCTCTGCACTGTTTCTCTTCTGTTCTATGTTTGTACACACACACACACACAGGGTGTAATGATTTAGGAGCTGAAGATGGAAATAATGCACTGGAAAGGGAGTAATGCTTTCCGAGGCATCGGATCAGACGAAATTAGAGCTGTGGTTAAAAAAGAGGATTTCTCCTCTGGGGAAGTTTCACGGTGGATTCTAGAGAATCCCTGAAGTGCTGCACTCTGACCCTGACTGCCACAGGGCAAACTCAATATAGAATTCAATAACTAGAGGGGGAAAAAAACTACATAAGAACAGTCTCATGGAAAAGGAAAACACCTGAAAGCAAGTCTGCAATCTATTTATATTCTCTTTTAAGCAGTAAAACTAAATAATGCACTAATCAGTGTGAAAATTGCTTGTTCGATCCGCATGTTAGGTGCCAGGCTTCATTTAGCTGTTCTCACATTATCAGATTCACACTCACTGTGCCAGCTTACAGACACTCTTCAGAAGTCATCTCTGCTATAGTTTTTCAAGCTTTATTGTTTTACTGTAACATCTCTAAATGCATTAATATGACAGGATCTGATGAAATCACAGGTATGTATTTTCATTTAGTTACTATATTCGTAAATATACTATATTCACACTGTCCAATTTTATAGGAACACCTTGTCATTCACGCATCATGACAGCATTGTCCTGCTGAAAAACCCAGTCATTACCTCACAGACGAGGGCCCTCAGTCATGAGGGATGCCTGCTT
>JAOVVG010000004.1:19897075-19907644 GCA_028566375.1 Leptodoras nelsoni
GCTGTGTCTGATCCACTCACACCAGTACAACACACACTAACACACCGCCACCACATCAGTGTCACTGCAGTGCTGAGTATGATCCACCACCCAAATAGTATCTGATCTGTGTGGGTATACAGAAAAGGAGGTGTTCATAACATTATGGCTGATCAGTGTATATTTTTTTATTCATAAATGTCATCATTTTGTCAATATGTAGCGTATATGACACTTACTTGTTTACATAATAATAATAATAATAATAATAAGAAGAAGAAGTTAAACTTATAGATAGTGCCTTTCACAATACCCAAAGATGCTTGAGTATCAACTAGAAATAGGGAGGTAGAGGAATGAAAGTGTTGAGTGAAATGATTAAGGTTATGTGGTATAAATATTGTAGTATGATACATTATTCTAGCATAACATTGAACAGAAAACTGTCCACTTCTAAATGTACATCACAGGATAGTTGGAATCTATTCTCTAACATTCGTTTTGACTCTGATATCTGGATATCACTTTTAATCCTAAAGATTCATGAAAGATCCCGAGTGTGTGAACCACACACACACACACACACACACACACACATACATACACACACACGCAGCATTACTCTGCAAGTGTATCCCTGGACTTTCAGTGCCAGCATGTGAGAGTGAGAACTCCAAGTGGAAGTCTGAACACACTGATAAAATGAACCATTCTCCCTTTATGAAACTATCAGCCCTAATTCCCTTATTAATACCTGACCTCACAATGATGATGTAACTTTTTTTTTTTTTAATTGGAGCTTGAAATGGATTTGCAGTCAGTCAGTAAAGGTCAGCAAGCACTCTGTAAATTAAACCCTGAGAATGTTCACAGTTGAGTGAAAGAGCATGGAGCGCAACTAAAGGTTGTACTAATGAGTTTAATGGACACGTGCGATGAACTTATCTGGTCCTGCTAAGGATCTTTTCCGTGTGACGCATCACTCTATATTTTGGGTAAAATCTGATGCTGCATTTTATTTTGCAAACACGATCTCCCGTTTGACAACTCTTACGTCTTTCCTTAAGTAACACAGACCTGCTGATTTCCACATCCTTCCACTTGTAATCATGATTATTTGTATAAAACAGCTGATATCTGAGCATCATGGGATGCCAAGATGTTGGATCATTTTTCAAGCTTTACAAATCTGACACAGTTCCCATTTCTGATCTTTTGCCTTGTGTGTGGATATAAACAGCTGATTTATCTTTCGAGTGGTTTGTTTAAGGTAATGCTTTTAGGATGTGACTGTCACCCCAAATGCTCTTCTGAAGTCAAACAATTTATTTGGAGGAAATGAGTTTCAGTTGAGACTTCTTTTTTTTTTTTTCACTCATTTTGTCCCGAGGCAGCCTCGGCTATTACACTCAGAAAGTTCCTGGACTGAGTGTGTAAAGGAGTGTGTGTGAAATATGAACTTTTTCCCAATATGTTCTAGTGTCAAAGTAATTGCCCCTGCCTGTTTTAATAGGCTTTAAGAAACAGTGGTGCTCGGAGACCTAGCCAGCCGAGACCGCAGATTTAGAGCACGCTATTCCGCCGAGGCTTCCAGACTGTACGAAACTTTATGGAAGAGACTGCAAGCATGGTGCTACTTTCAGTTAGTGCTTAAGATTCGACATAAACAGTCTGCTGTTTATGTTTACTAACTCAGATTCATGGCACATTGTTGATTTGTCTCGGTATGGGGAAAGCCGTTGCGGTTGATGATTAAGGAAAAAACACCAGGGGACATAATCAATGACAGTAGTGTGATCTGTACCTTCTAGTAAAAGGACATGTCAGTTTTACACCATAACTATTTGTGCATATTTTTTAAAATTAATTAAAGAATGGCACAGCACTCTTGTATTCATTTACAGTTATGCTTAATGTTCTGTAACGTCTGTGAAATAAGTTATCAATTAGAGAATAACAGTTATAAAACAGTCCTTCCCATACCAGTTCCCACTTTCTCTCTCTCTGGAAGTTAATAAGAGAAAAATGCAGCTTGTCAGGTTATATGTTGGAGAGAAACCTCAAAGCCTTCTGTTCTGAAACCTTTTTTTTTTCTTTCCCCATTGGAACATTTAAAGGAACAGCTGTAACTCTGACTGTTATGAAGAACTGACAGTGGAGACATGTTCCATGTGCATGCTGTTGCTACAGGACCAATAACACACATAAGATATTAGAGCAGATATTGTGCAGATGACTTAGCCATAAGAGACTTGAGACTTGACTTGGACTTGCCCCTCAGATTCTTGAGATTTGCCTCAAATGTGCTGCTTAAAGACTCAAGACTTGACTTGGACTTGCCCCTCAATAATAAGAGACTTGACTTTGACTTGCTCCTTAAAGCTTTGAGACTTGACTTGGACTTGCACCTCAGATTGTTGAGACTTGACTTTGATTTGCCCCACAAATTTTTGAGACTTGCCTCAAACATGCTGCTCAAAGACATGAGACTTGACTTGGACTTGCACCTCAGATTCTTGAGACTTGACTTTGATTTGCCCCACAAATTTTTTAGACTTGCCTTAAACATGCTGCTCAAAGACATGAGACTTGACTTTGACTTGCACCTAAAAGATTCAAAACTTGAGACTTGGGCTTTCACCTCAGAGACTTGAGACTTGACTTTGACTTGCCCCACAAATTCTTGAGACTTGCCTCGAACATGCTCAAAGACTCAAGACTTCATTTGGAATTGCCCCTTGAAGACTTGAGACTTGAGTTGGACTTGCCCCTCAAATTCTTGAGACTTGCCTCGAACGTGCCCAACGACATGACTTGTACTATTTCTCAAAGACATGAGACTTGAGTTAGACTTGGCCCTCAAAGACTCAAGACTTGACTTGAACTCATAGCCATATTTCAGAATATGCAGATTCATCTTTCGGTTTCTCCTTTTGATAAAGCATCCTGTCTCAACTCATGTCAAAAATTGTCATGGATGGCAGAAACACCCTGTGCATTTCTATTTGCTTTGGCAGTGTTTTAGGATTTTTAAGTGCTGTTTACTCGTAGTCTCTGAAGTTTTATTTTATAATTGCTCTCAAAGCCAGAGAATCTTTCTCATTTTTCTTTTTTTCCTGCAAAAATGGCGGCAGCCAGAGAAAAAGGAAAGCAATAGTTAATCACTAGCTCTCAGACAAAGAGTGAGGGGGGCTTCTCTCTCCCCCATCCGCTCTCTAATTGATGCTACATGTCATTGTTCTAAAAGTTGGAATGTCAAAACTCTTGATTTATTGGTATTTCAGAGCCATACATCATCTGAACATCACACATAGGCCTTATACATTTTATTAGGATGAGTGATTAATTCAGAAAGTGCCTGTACAGGAACTCAGACTGAACACACTCTCAAGTGCTATCAAATATACCACACAGTTACTTACATAACTCGAAATCCAGACACGCAGAGAGACAGACCTAATGACACAAAGAATCTAATTTAATCCATTAAAAGGCCAGGGCTGCTTTAGACCCAGTGTGTGTATTAAAAACCTCTCTCTAGTGTTCCTTGGAGTGGTTCTGTTGGCTCACCCACTAAATGAACTTTTTTTTGTTTTTGTGAGACATTTTGGGTTTGGTCTGTTCCAGTCTTGTGAGTAGTAAGTAGTGGGAGAATGTTTCACAGAGACTAATTAAATCCAGTACACTGGGGGTGTAAAACCTGCACATTCATGAAAGTATGTTGAATGCGTGTGTGTGTGTGTATGTGTGTGTGAGTGAGTGTGTGTGTGAGGCACACCGCTAATGAATGGGGATGTAAGCTCTCACGGGTCAGTGGAGGAACTTTAACCAGTGTGGTGTGGTAGTCTGTGGTGTATTCACTGGGTACTCAGGTTAATAAACATGTTGATGATAGGTTAATAAAGAAGTTATTAAACGTGCTAATGTGCTGATGTGCACTGGAGCTCGACGCAGAGGTGCATACACACACTTTAGATAGAGAAAATTCTCTCTGTGACTGCTATAACCTATCCCTTTATACTATACTACTCCTACTATTACCAAAATCTAGTCAAAAATAGCCTTGAATAGACTTTTGTGCATTAAATAAGATCAAGATTTGATTTTATAAGAATAAAATCAAACCACCAAATTGTTGTTCTTTCTGCACTATATCTTCATCGAGTACTGTTGCTGGAGGACGTTTATAGTAATTATGATCAATTCAGCTGGGATAAGCGATCTCTCTTTCTTGATACTTTACAATGTACATGTCGTCTTCATGCTAAAATCCCTTTCGTAATGCTCATTGTAATATAAACTGATTGTTTTGACCTTTATAAGCTCTTGTTGTACTGTGTATTGCGCTTGAACATTAGTCTTTTCTTTCCTCTGACAGAATAGAATGGAATCATTACTGATACATCACCAGTCAGCAATAATATTAAACTCATCTGCCTAATATTGTGTACCACCAAAACAGCTCTGACTCATCAAGACATGGACTCCACAAGAGCTCCGAAGCTGTGTTATGGTATCTGGCACCAAGATGTTAGCAGCAGATCCTTTAATTCGTTCCAAGATTGGGCCTCCATGGATTAGACTTGTTTGTCTAGTACGTTCCACAGATGCGTGATCGGATTGAGATCTGGGGAATTTGGAAGCCCAGTCAACAACTTGAATTTATGGACATGTTTCTCAATCCATTCCTATACAATAGTGAATACCTTTGGTGGTAAAGCTTGTACTTGGTCTGAAACAATGTATAAGAATATAGTGTGTGTCAAATTAACATCCACATGACTGCCAGGACCCAAGGTTTCCCAGAAGAACATCAGCAGAGCAGTGTTTTCTTCCCATATTCTTCCCATAGTGTAGGCAAAAGAAAACATGATTCACCAGACCAGGCCACCTTCCATCTTCCATTGGTCCATGGTCCAGTTCTGATGCTCGTGTACTTATTGTAGGCATGTTTGGCCCCATATGCAGCAAGCTGTGATGCACCGTTTCTTCTGACGGCTTTCTATCATAACCAGCTTTCACTAGAGTCACTCTTCTGTGGGAACACACCAGATGCTCTTCAGTGGTCTTCAGTCCCCATTGCTCATCAGTGAGCCTTGGCTGCCCCATGACACCGTCATCGGTTCTTCTGTTGCCCTTTCTTTCTTGCTTTTGCTTGATCCTAACCACTGCACACTAGGAAAACCCTACAAGACCTGCCGTTTTGGAGATGCTCCGACCCAGTTGTATAGCCATCACAAATCGGGCCTTGTCAAAGTCGCTCAGTTCCTTAAACTTCCTCATTTGTCTCGCTGCCAACCCATCAACTTTGAGTACTCACTGTTATTCAGTGCCTAGTATAAGCCACCGTGTGACAGATGTCATTGTAACGAGATAATCAATGTTATTCTCTTCACCTCTCACTGGTTTTTATGTTGTAGCTGATCGGTGTATAAAACTGGTTGTTTATTGAAGGTAAAAATATGATGTCATTGTTTTAGGTTCATAAGATCTTTAAAAAAAAAAAAGTTTAGATGGTACTCCAGTAAACATTAAAGATACTTCAGTAATAATTACCTTAGTCTACCTTCTCGTGTAAAATGGATCCAGTCCAAATAGAATTTTTTTATGAGAGCAAATCTCATACATTGTCAGCTGGCGGGTTATCACATTGTTAGTGAGCTGAAAGTGAGAGTGGCTATAAGTGTGACCGGTGATGGAGAATTGGGAGGATGTTGCCATTGTAAGGTATGCAGTCGGTTCAGAATTACACTTCTTTCAGATATGATTGAGTTGCTTTGTTTTGAGAATGCAGTGTGTTAATTAGCAGTCCAACGTTAGTTTACTTGCTCTGAGAATACAGAAGAACACGATCTGGTTTTACTCATCGTTTACTCAGAACTCACTTACAGTCATTGTGCCGTTCTACTGAACATCAGCGAGGCTGTGATTTGGCTGTGGACACGGTGCCATCCTGATATTCAACTATTATACAATTACTATTCAACAGAACAGTAATTATACTGTTGGACTTGAGTTTTGAGCTGCTTGTGCAATGTTGCTTTTATACAACCGTTCTGTAATCAAGCCAAAGTATCAATTAACAATTGGCATTTTAGGCACAATATGGCCAAACGTTTTTTAAAGGTTTATTTTTGCTGTCATGAAAATAGTTCACAAAAAAAAGAAGGCACAGCTGGAATAGAGTGTTGTGTGTTGCCATAGTAACCTCCAGACTGATTATAGGTTCTAGGAAGTGTAGTAATGGTTTCAGTGTAACCAGGTAGCGCTAGAATTTGTTGTGGTAAACACAGATACTAAGTTGAGCGATACGAACAGTGCCGTAATAATAAATATGAGCACACGTGGAACCTGTTTATCCAATCAAATTAGTGGACCAGTTTCTGACGGCATTTTTGGGGAGTTTACATTTGTTAATTGTGAAAATCTTTAAACCTATAAATATAAATCATCCTTTGTAAGATGGAACTAACATTTCATGTGAAGAATTTAGTCACAGGGACCTCAGTGCATCCCTCCTCCTCTTCCCTCCCGATCTTCTCATGCCCCTTTTCCACCGAGACAGTTTCAGGGACTGTTCGGAGAAGTTCTTTGAGTTTCGACAGCCAAAGAGATAGCTCTCGGCCAGGAATGCTGTTTTAAGAGCAGCACCAACACTTTGCTGCTCTAGAACCAAAAGCCACTTACGTCAGGGCCTGGGGTGTGGGATTATTATGACATGCACACACATCTAGTGTAGCCCCTAGTCTGCCTAACCTTAATACAGCCAAGAAGAATGGATGTGAAATCGAAGCCCTCCATTATTGCGCTCGGTGCTAACGTTTAGTGATGTCACGTTGGCGAACGATCTGATTCTTTTCACTTTCACTGCCTGTTGTAAAGAGAGAGAGCAGCAGTGGTCGAGGGAGTGAGAGCAAAGCAGTGAATCAGAGAAATGAAACATCATTTTCAGATTGTTTCATGACAGCTACATTTTAACGTACAAATAAATGCAGCCACATCGAAACACAACCCTGCCGGGTTGAAAGCAGCCAATGTACATGATTCATCCTGCCTGCTGTGGCCTCTCTGTACTAGTGTGTGTGTGTGTGTGTGTGTGTGTGTGGACAGCAAAGTTCTCAGACAAGCAGGCCCAAGTGCATTTCACTCAGATTAAACCCGATTCAAATTTGAATCTGATCCAAATCTCACCATATCTAATAATTATTTTGCAGATAAACCTAAAAACCCATAGCCATAAATAAAAGCAAGACTGCTAGTGATGGGAATAACAGCTTATTGAAGGGAATCTTATATAAGGAGACATATGCAGTGGTGTAATCACATAGCTCTCTAGTCCATGGAAAAGCAAACTGGTTCTTTATAGGTTCGCAAGTTGAACCATCTCCAGAACTAGTTTGCATTCAGAGTATGGGCTGTCAGAGTATTATGGTGATAATGACCTTACTAAAGTTTCCCTTTTCAGTTACTTCACCAGAATGCTTAAGGACACGAGAATTTGAAAGAGGCATTCAGGTATTGGTAATGACTTAGGGTTGTTTTTTGTTTGTTTGTTTTTTTCATTCATCTAGTGCAACTTAATCTCCAAAAAACTGCAAAAGAAATTTACAACCTTGAAAGAATGAGTCAATGGATAACCAGATACCAGACTGTTGTCTCTTCTATCTGAGGAAAAAAAAAGCCTAACGTGAAGGTATCCATCATTATTATGCTGCCTTCAGCTTGAGGTTGGAACTTGTAATTCCCAGCCACAAACCAGGAAAAGCCAAAGAAAGAGTCTTCGAGTTTACGACAGCAGTGACTGCAAATCAGCGTAGCTGCTCACGGAATCAAAAAGTACTTCTTATCTTTAAATAAGTTATACTGTATATATAATCAGTCAACATACATATGAGATAAAGTATATCAGTGGTGAACTCTAGAACACTGACGACACAGAGTGCTGTCTGAGATGGAAACTAGACATCCTGCATATAGAGAGGTGAAATAAACAGACCGGATTGCGAAACCGTCGCGGTGCCTCGATGGGGTAAATTTTGCAGTATTTGCATCTTACGAATGTTGTAGTTAGGTTAGTGAGGCGCTAGATTTTTGTTTGAACGTTATTCATAAGTGGCACTTCATCAAAAATGAATTATAATGAACAACTAGAATTTCAGTCTAAATGGTTTTTGGTTTTTGAGCTAATGCCCTACAGGGGGCGCTAGCATGAAGGACGATGACGTACGTAGGGACACAAACCTTATATTCTGTATCAGACACATGGAGCTACAGCTATACCAAGTTTCATGTGGATTAGTGGGGAAAATTTTTTTTTTTTTGACAAAATGGGAGCTATATGACTGCCATATGGTCATGAATATACATCACTTGTCGCACATCATTAGCTGGCTTGCTTATCGCTAACTAAACACAAACGTGTCAAGATGTCTATGCTTTTTTTTGCTTTTTTTTCGCTTTGTACGTAGGTTGAAAATAGCATCATTTCACCTGCGAGTCCCGTTTTAGGAGTCACACAGTACCTGTGCAGTCTTTCTCAGTCCAATGATCTTCAGACCTGACCGCTTATTCCTGTTCTCCTGCAAATAAGAGCGTGTCCTGATGGGCACCTCTAGCTCAAACTTACCCACTCTGACTGCAAATGGTGTGCAGAGGGGGTGTGCTGCTTTGCTCAGAGTCTTTCCTCTGTCTGTTCGTTTGAAGTAGTGTGTTCTGGCAGTGTTGCCATCCTGTGTAGTTTGCTGCAAAAAAGACACGCACCGTGATTCTTCCCGAGCTCTGAATATTGCTAGAGGCCATTCAGACATAGCTGCTCTCTCACTGTTCAGTGTGTGTCATGCTTTACATCTAGTCTCTGAGTACCATGCACTTTTAGTCTCTCTTTTTCCCTCTCTTGTCTTGATCTCTTGCTTACTTGATCTTTCCCTTCCCTCCCACACCACCTCTTATCTCTTTTTCATCCTTTCACTGATTATGGTTCTCTTTGTATGTCTGTCCAACACTCTCCTCTTCTTGCCCTGTCTCCTCTTTCTCATACAGTCATAAAAGAAACACACTGGCTGTAAGCTGAGCTCTTTTTTTAAAAAAACTATTTCACACAGCAGGCTGTATGTCAGTAGAAATGGACAAGATGTCCTTGAAGACAGAGAGAGAATCATGCTTGCTCTGCAGGTGAATCTCTTAGTGCACCTCGTTCCTACTTCTAGTCGACACAACATGAGGTTCCTACCTCTTAGACAGAAGGACAACCTGGGATCAGGTTGAAATGGGAGAGAGAGAGAGAGAGACAGACACGGTGCGCTGCGTAAGCCAACATTTCTGTCTGAAAATTGGGAGTAAAGGAAAGGAGCGGGTTTAAGATAAGACGGAAAGGATTGGAGATACCGTGCGTAAGGACCATGTGTATTCTAGCAGGTGCGGTATAAAAACTAACGAGAAAAAGTAAGCAATATAGAGGCCAAGAGGGGCTTGGGGTGTGAAGTGCTTTTTATTAGCACTGTTTGCATGGTAAGCTCCGTGGCACTAAGACTGGAGGGTTTTCGGTCTCAGAAGACTCACGCTGGATGTGTCACTACTTTCAAGACAGGCATGGAAACCAGCTGCGACCGTTGGCCGTGTTCACACAGTACACTGTCCGTACAAAGAAAACGAAGGGGTGTACAGCAACTGATATGGTTGGAGGGGATACAAGGAACAAGACCCCATGCTTTTTTTGTTAATTAAATTTTACTTTCCCTCTTATCTCAGAGCTGCGTGCAGACACGGCCCTCACGCAGCAGCTCATCCATCTCTCCCTAAACCGAAGCTACTGGGAGACGCAAAAGCATTAGCCAGCACTTCCCATCCTGAAGCGTCAGTCACCACAGTCCAGACCTTGCTTCGGATACTCTGGACGGAGGATAGGCCCAAATTAAAGAACGTCGCTTGAAGTTTCGGTTGATTTGGATTCAAAAAAGAATTTGCATTAATTTAGCTTTCTTACTCATTGTCTACCGCCACCTGACCCCTCCCCTCGCCAAGCCCTTCAGCCCTTCAGCTCTTCTAAGTGCCAGCTTAGTCACCTTTGCTTTGCTCTGTGCTAGCGTGCTGGTAATGGTGACAGACTGAGCAAATCTGGGAGTGTGATGAAGAACACAGTAACTGCTCGACCGTACTGTTATGAGCATGTTCACACTTGTATCAGAAGAAATCTGGGGAAGCTGACAGTCTGAGCAGAAATTTGGCTACTTCAGAAATCAGATATGATTACAGCTCTTCGGGCCGCATACTTTTGCATCCAAGCTAAATCCTGATTGAAGTGCTATTGTTTGTGTTTTCTGTTTGCTGTATGAATAACGGCACAAGCTGGAGATGTTTGTTGTAATTGTGATCCATTTGTAGCTTAATCTTACTTGCTGGGTCAAGCAAGCTAGCTAAAGCTTGTGTTCAAGTCTGGGCATCTTTTAGTCTGTTTTAGTATCACCCTCATCAGTGCAGTTTGGTAGAAACATTTGGCTATACGCCTGCTATATAGCAATATACAGGGGTTAGACAATGAAACTGAAACACCTGTCATTTTAGTGTGGGAGGTTTCATGGCTAAATTGGACCA
>JAOVVG010000004.1:19923785-19934756 GCA_028566375.1 Leptodoras nelsoni
CCATAATGTTGTGTGCATTGCAATATTTTAAGCAAAACTGTGCTCTTACCCTGCTAATTGAACCTTCACACTCTGCTTTTACTGGTGCAATGTGCAATTATGGAAGATTGGCCATCAGGCTGGTCCAATTTAGCCATGAAACCTCCCACACTAAAATAACAGGTGTTTCAGTTTCATTGTCTAACCCCTGTATATTCATGGATTGTGGCATTGTTATTGAGGGGAAAGGCGTAGAGAGGTCATTTTTTAGTAGTTTAGTGTGTGTCAGCCATATTTATTATTATACCTAGATGATGCTGCAATACGAACAATAATGTACTTGTGGCATAAGGTACTCGGGCACCAGGCAGAGTTTAGCCTTTTAGCTCACTCTGGACACGTCTCAGCGTCTCCAAATAAGACAGCTTTTATATTCTTGCCTTGTAGTTTTCCAGGTCTCCTCTAGTGAGGGGCTTATGGGTAAGCCTGGCCACCCTGCCCTGTCCTTGTGCACTGATAACTGGATAGTGTGATGAGATCACACGTGGCAGCAGCATGGGTCTGCCTCCCCAACAGCCCAGGAAAAAAAGAAGGCCAAGTATCCCACTGTGGGGATACACAGCCAGACTCAAACACAACATAATTCTACTGCGGGGAAACTCCTCTCCCTATCACATCCTAGCCCATTTTTTTCCTTCGTTGCTGAGTCATTAAACAGGATGAAATACTCTTCGGTTAAAATATATAAAATTCTTCTTCCTGAGTTTTCTAATTATTATGTAAAACGCACCTGGTGAACATTGTACATTTTATGCTGTACGTGTTAACGATCTCCTGCAATTATGGCTTTCGCAAAGTAGCAGAAGGAACTTTATGGAATATTCCAGGTCATTTACAGAGTTCTTAATGAGTTTATGCCATGAATCTGACAAGGTGCCTCTACCCCCCATCGTCAGCCGTGTTGCGGCGTCGCTTTCAGTTACCTTCCCACAGTGACAGACGTGCCATTCCCGTCGCTGCCCCTTAAAGATCACCTTCACCTCGGGGTTAAAATCACACACTTTCTAACCAATCACATCCTAACCACTGTCCGTGCCCTTCAGGGGTGAGAGAGAGTGTGTATCTGTGAGCATGTGTCTGTTTGCATTCTTCTGCTATATGGTTTAATGTGAACTATCTGACATATTAGTTCCAGTTCTAGTTTTAGTACTTTTCTCTTTAGCATGTGTATTAAGTTCTGCTGTAAAATGAGAAGTTTGAGCCAGGGCAATTATGTGCTAATGGAATTTTAAAGCAGGACTGGAGTACTGCATTCATCAACACGTGATACCTGGCCTTTTCCCTTCATTATACAACCTGAATTGTGTTATTGCAATGAAAGAGCAGAATATTTTAAACAGAAATAAAGGAAGGTGGAGAAGGAAGAGAAATCTCTCGACTTTCTGGTTTAACACTACCAACTACCGACTCAGACATGATCGCCCCATTTGTGTGATGTGTTTGAGTTTGGCTGATGACCACAGGATCAGCTTCTGCAAGAAAAAATGCTGTAAATCAGAAAGCCATTAATAGCGTATTTTAACATTAGGGGTAAAGATTTGTTTTATTTTATTTGCTTGGTTGGTTTGTTTGTCGGTGACTTTTACCAGAATGTGGAAGCCTGAGCAACCAGCCCAGCCCAGCATCAGCATCCAGTGTGCCCCAGTGATGGAGAAGCAACACTCACTGGGGTGCTCTGCAGGCCTTGCAGTTTTATTAACAGTGCATGAGTCACTAAGCTCTGCCTTTAAACACTGCTCCAGGGTTTAAGATTGACCGCGCTCTAATAGAGCACCAAGTTTTCACTTTCCTTTCAAAAGAATGCTTCCTTCCTTTTTTTAAATTGTTTAATAACCTAGGTTAAGGTGCATGTACAAAAAATATGAAGAAGGATAAGTTAGACGAAATATTGTTAAATATGTTAGAAGCAATATTGTTAGCCATGAAGCCATTATATCATCAGGTTGCACAGTGTAGCATGAGGGAGAGGAGAATAAATTATTAAGCACCTATGTCTGTCTGGATTCCAAAGTAATCATCACCCATTCGCCCCCATAGTTTTCATTATTCTGCTTTGTCTCTTGCAGAGAATGGTTGCAAGATTCTTTCGAATAACGAGACTGCTTTGAAGTGACTGTCAGTGAACTGGAAGACTAGACATATCTTTACTTAACTTATTGCTCATTTACTAAAAAGTGAAACATTGTTCCTCTGAGAGCGTACGCTTTGATGTCTGATTTCAAATGCCTTCCATTCCTCTCTAGGACAGGATGAGATGTGCATGATCATTGGCAAGGCTGTTGCAATTCTAGCCATATAGGGGATGCAGTGTTCTCCCCAAGCTTCAGTCTGATATATGTCTCTGCATATCTTTTTCCAAGCATGCTTCTCTGTCCATATTTATACTGTCATACAAATATGGCACATCTGCCTTTCATTTTACTTGCTCACTGCCCACTTTGCAATCAGCCTCAGCTCGTGTAATGCATCAAATGCATTATCCTATATCACAGGAGTACAGAACCAATATTATCATGCTACCCTAAAGTAATAAAGCTCAGTTAGCCGTTGCTGCTTGATTTCCCTTGGCTTAAATTTCAGCCATGTTCAGAGACTGGTTCAGCCCCTCTCCCCATATGACATGTGACTTTCTTTATTGAATCCCTGCCATTTCTACTGAAACGCCAACTTGATATGTCTATATGAATATGACTGCCAGGTGTTTCTCAGTAGAGTCAATTATAAGCAGCAAAGCAGGCTTCTTGGTTGCTCAGTGCCTTCCCCATGCTCTGTCAATCTAAATCTGAGGCTTAGACTTCAACCCACCAGGGCAGTAGGGTGCACTGGTGCACCAAAGAGGATTAACAAAGGAAAGGGGGCCAAATGGGGGTGCAAACTCTTTGACAGTCTTCGAAGTGCACCCTTCTAAACATTCCTCCAGCTTCACTTTATGTCCAGTTCTACGTTGGAGCTGTACATTATTAGTAGTGACAGCCACCAGCACCCCCCCATATCTTTCTCCACTGCCAGAAAAACACTTCACAGATAATGTGTTCAGCCCTTCTCTGTGCTGTAGGGCAATAGAGAGAGAGAGAGAGAGTAAACGTGGAGAGAGAAAGGGAAAAAGAATCAGGCGGGGGGGGAGTTGTCAGGCACTCTTTGTCAGGCAGCGTACTGTAGATCATGTTAGAGTGGTCGTCTTAGTGCCTTAGTATTATTTCATTAGTAAAACAGCATAGCAAGTAATAGGTCTGTAACCTGGGAGCAGACTATGGATCTTTTCTGGCCACAAGCTTCAGAATCAAGAATACCAACATTCAAGCACCACAACATAAGGAGATTTCCGTAACAAGATGTCGTCATTGCTTTAAAAGCATTTCAAGGCAAGAGTCTCTTAAAAGTTTTTAACTGATAGTTATTTAGAACTCAGTGATACCGCAAGGTCACTATAAAATATGAATTGAAATGGTTCTCTTTAGCACAGTACTGGAATAATTAAGATACCATGAGTTCTAAAGTAAGCACCAAGGTGATTAACCCTTAACCACTCAGCTATGTGTACTGGAATATACACGGAAGTACCAGAAAAAACTGGTATAGCAGTTAATACTTGGTAGGTCCCCCATGAGATCTTGGAGCAAACGTTGCACAGTCCTCACGCTGATGTTTGTTGAGGCCCCGGCATTGAATTCTGATGTTACTTGAGAATCATATGAAACGATTCTTGCCAGCCGATGCTGGTCATGTTCACCCAGAGTCTTTTGATGGCCACGCTGCTGTTGAGTTCGAGGTTTTGCTGGAATTCTTGTAGTCACCGTACACCCTTGAAATTCTCATATGTGCATTTCATCAGGTATAAACCATGTTGAAAATCACGAAATTCTCACAGCGGAAAAAACTTCCATAGATTGCTTTATATACGCACTGGCGGACACAACCAATGATGTGCTTTGGTGAAGCTGCTATGTATATTTTACATATTTTGCTTCAGTGTATGCTGTCTCAATGTAAATAGTTGTAAAATGCTTTGGATAAAAGTATCTGCTAACAACATGTCACTCCAACATCCCTGTACGTTATACCATACGGGGGCTTCTTTCAGTCCTGTATGATGGAAATCAAAAGAACATACTAACATTATCCATTGCATCATATCTGACAGCTCGACAAACCCCAATGTATTTCCCACAACCCCTCAGGTGTCTTACTCTTCTAAGTTCAGAGCTCTGAGCACTGTCTCTACTCCCATTCGCTTTAATAAAGCTCACAGAAAACAGGAGATGAGAGTGTACCATCTCATCTCAGCAGGAGCTCTCTCACTCCCGCTCCGATCCTAATGACACTAGGTTCATGCGCAGTGCCAAATGACAGAGAAAAATCACAATCAAGCACTGATCTTTATAAGAGGGCTTGTCACAGATCGTTATTGAGCATTGGCAGTGCCACAGCATCAAACCGAGCTAATGTGGAGTTTACATGTACGTATGTGAGGCGCGATAAAAGCGCTTAGCGATAAAACTGGGTGACGCCAGACAGCTGGATCCGACATGCTTTAATGAAGCCGGTTGCAACAGCTGTGGCCCAGGTGTGTAAAATCAGGTCACCCCGTTATATTGTAGTCACATTAGCAGGCTTGCTCCTGGTTCTGCTCGGCATGTTTAACAAGACCAGTGCAACCCAGGCTTCTAGCGGGACAGAATTCTGCTTATAACTCATTACATGTGAGGTATTGTGGAGAAAGCGCGTGTGTGTGGGAGTGTTTACGCACATGCCCTTGTCTGCGTTTGTTCAGAAAGACAGTGCATGCTGAAATGAGCATACGGCTCACGCCTCAGAGACCACAGAGATCACTGTTTCCATATAAACCTGCGACCCATCACGTTCCTATTAGCATGCTCCCTGTGTGCACGCGGAGTGTGGTACAACACCAGGATCTGTTAACTCATTCAGTGTACGCTTCTTCATTCTCTTTCACTTCTCCTTTTTGTTCAAATCTCGTTTGATGCAACATCTCATCAACTTAAGGCCCCTGACCCTTTCTGAAGCTTTGTACTGACTTAAATAGATATATCAGCAGGATTTGCACATCCTCAGTACGGAACACTACGCCAAGATGAACAATTAAAAATATGTAAGCTCATAATAATAATAGTTTAATCTGACATAGCTGTCATTTATTGGTACTGCTTTAATAGATGTAGATGTGTATTGGTGTATGATGACGTGCATGTTTAACATTGTAGAAGAGTGTTTATTTGCTTGTTATGTGTGAAATGGGTGTTGATGGTTAAAGAAAGATACAGGTAATCAGCAAGAGAGACGCAAAAAGAACAAAAGAACATTTTCTGAGGCAAAAATAAGGCCAAAAAGCTTCTATAGGTAACACTAGAAGATTCCACAATTAGCAGCTGAACTGGTAATAAATAGCAAGCAAGGATGGGTGAGGTTCATCACTTTGTGCCAAACTTCATGAAAGAATTGTCAGTCAGATCAAATACACTGTTTCTCAGCACAAAACTGCAAAGAATGTAGGTCTTTCATCATCTACCATTCATAATATCATGAAAAGATTCAAGGAGTCAGGGGAAATTTTGATGTATAAAAGCCAAGGGTAGAAACCAAGGCAGTAGTGTTTGAGAAAGCGCAATGGTACCGTGATGGACATAGCCACATGAGCTTGGAAAAATCATCGTCACTTAACACAGTCCACCGCTGCATCAAGAAATGCAGCCTGAAACTGTATTATGCAGAGAGGAAGCCATATAGGAAGCTGTCAAGACAACATCTTTTTCAAGGACAAAGCAGGGCCTCATTCTGCATGCGTTACAATAGTATGGCTTTGTGTGCTTGACTGGCCTGCCTGCAGTCCAGTACTGTCTCCTATTGTAAATGTATAGAGCATCATGAAGAGGAGAATCAGACAACACTGACCACAGACTGTTGAGAAGCTCAAGTAATAATGGACCAGAATTCTACTTGCAAAACTGCTACAATTCCCATACGATTTAAAAGTATAACTTAAAGAAAAGGTGATGCGTCCCAGTAGTAAACATGCCTTTATCCCAACTTGTTGCTGGCATCAGTTTCTAAATGTTTTTCTAAAATATTTATATTCTATAACGAACAGAATTAAGTTCATCATTGAAAACACTAAAAAAAATTCTTTGTCCTTTTGTCTGTTAAATAAAGGTTTAAGTGAATTAACAAACTACAGATTTCATTTTTAAAAACTTTTTTAGAACTGGGGTTTGTACTTAAGTGTGTGTGTGTGTTTTAGCCTTGTTTCTTTTCTCGGTGTGTTCTCGGTATGGATTGTAGAGGTAATTGCGTGTAGAACACTACAGGGATTCAAAGTGCCCGCTGAGACGCTTGCCTTCTGCTTTTGTCTCTCTGGATCCTAGATTCAAATAATAAACATATTGGAGCTATGACACTGTGCACAAATTAGGACCACCGTGTCTTCTCTGAACTCGTATTCAGTAATATAAGATTAGGCTTTGTCAGTAGGTGTGTATATGCAATGTATTGAACTTGTTCTTCATGGTATCTATGTACAATTATTCATGGGCCTGACTAATTGAGTACTGTATGTAACTTAATTGGATAGTAAAATGGACACAAAATCTCACACAAAAATACAAGCATGTAAATCATTTAGCTTACAGTGTGAATCTGAATGTTACTTTTGTTGTTTGTTTTCACGTCATTGCACTTGTTTTTAAAGGCGATTATACCGCAGAAATATTGCAGACATTTTGTTCGCAAACGGTTGTCACACAAACATACACGGTGCGAGGTGGACCCCAGATGCCATCATATGCCTTAATTGTTTGTTAACATAGGCGCACCACTTTGACCAGTTTGAGATGAAATGTTTAATCCCCTTGGGAATAAAAATTGCCGTTCTCCAGTAGTGTCTGTCTTATTAGGCTAATGTAATACTATCTAAATAGAACTAGCATGCCAGATGACACCTCAACAAAGCCATAGAAATTAATTGTGTGGAAAAAGTGTGGAATGTTATTATTAGCCTGCTTTCTTACCTGCTGCATATCACAGACTCTGTCAGGCTTCCCAGAACTGAAAGAATAGAGCCGATGCCCAACATAGGGCATTTCTTTTTAATTATTAAACCTGTAATGCTGGTATCTGGTATTTTATTTAGGAATGAATAAAATTTGAGGAAACTATGCAGCCATTACGCTGCCTTCAGGTCATTAGCCAAAAAAGTAAGCTGTGGATTTTTCTCTTGTTCAGACTTTTCCTTGGCTACTTGGTCCCTGACATTTGGTGGATGGTGGATGGCAAGAGTTGCCGCGTTTTTATGTTTTTTCACTAGTTGTTGTTCCTGTCCTGGAAATGTTTTGATACTTGTTTTGTTAGGACTTGCTCTTAATGATGCTGTTTAGCTTGTTCTCTAACAACCTCTGGGGCCTTCCAGGAGCGGGTGGATATATAATGAGATCATGTGACACTAATTACACACAGGTGAACTCCATTCAACTAATTATGTGGCTTATAATGGGAACTGGGTGCACCAGAACTCATTTAGGTGTTTCTTAGCAGTGGTGGTGAATACTTTATTTTATATTTTTGCAGATTATATTCAATTTACTTCCCACTTTTAATATTACGGCCTGTTTTGTATGCACTCATGACATATGCTGTCAATTAACGTGCATTTCAGTTCCAGGCTGAAATACTACACAATGTGGAAATGGTAAAGGCTGGGGATATTTATGCACGGTACTCTAAATCATTTTAAAATGCATATATTCTGGTATACTGTATACATTTATTTTAATTATCCTTTTTTTAATTCAACCTGCTATTGTCCTGCACTGGTTTTGCCCCCTTTAAGGCACACCTGGCTTATAAGGACCCTTATAATGACCTGATAAGAAAGGAAAACAGGTGTATGAGAGCTATAAATATGAAGCTGTGCAGAATAGGTGTTGAAACCCTTCCAGGGACTCATAAGGCAACAGTTACACAGTACACTGTAAGTGTTGTCCTTTAGAGTCCTCCTGAGCTTTATGATAATAGTTGCACACTTCCCATGGGCCTGAATTCTTCTTCTGTCTGCTCACTTAGATTAAAATGTGTGAAGTCAGTAATCCTTACAAAGGTCACTAGGGGAGTTCTCCAAATGATTACAACCCGCCCAAGCACTCCTAATATACAGACCCTTACAGTTCAGTTGCATCCCTTTCCCTGTTCACTTCCTCAATTGATTTAAATCAATAAGTTCAATCCAATCTTTGGCCTGTCGCTGATATGGCATACAGCACAATGTACTGCTCCCATTATTCCTAGGTGCAGTGCTGCATATGAGCTGCTCTGCAGTTCCGTTGATTAGCTTTTCCTACAGTATTAATAGCTTTTAAATGTTTGTTTTCCCCCATTTTATTCTGTGCAGATTCATGGGATAAATTCCTTCCGGCAATATCTGTATGTGTTTGATGTATTTGCTAATATAAGATAATGAAATGGCATTTCTATTTTTTTTTTTTTTCAATTTAAGTAATTATCACAACTAATGGCATTTGCGTTTTTTATTATTTATGAGGTACTGGGCAGCACTGCTACCTACATAATTATGCACATGCATTCACATATAACATGTAATAAATCCATGTGTAATGGTGGTGGAAGTCTCTTTTGTATCATCTGTCTTGTCATTCACGCAGCATACATTACATGTGTGTATGATATTTTCTTTCTCTTTGTAGTCTCTAAAGATCTTTGTGGATCTGAAGACTGCCATATGTTTCTTGCCATGAATATGGCCCAGAGGCAGACATTTACATTTACTGGATTTGGCAGACGCTCTTATCCAGAGCGAACCGATTAGTTGAGGGTTAAGGGCCTTGCTCAATGGCCCAGCAGTGGGCTGTGGTGGGATTTGAACTCACAACCTTCTGGTCAACAGTCCAAGGTCTTAACCGCTGAGCTGCACTGTCCCTGTAAACAGACCTTGCATTATAGAACCAAAGGAACAGAAGGCTATTGAATGGTCAGTATACAATAACTGTGTATGCATGTGGACTGTATACAGCAAGATACAGGGGTATACAAATGAGTAACCCAGGTGCCTGATACAATGGGGGCAGTGGTAGCTCAATGGTTAATGGAAGGTTATGCTGCACTACAGACATTTTGCTGCACTACACACAGTACCAGCTGTACTGTACTATGCTCATCACATGCTGTACTACACTCATCACATGCTGTACTACATATTTCATGTGGCACTACACTTATTACATGCTGTACTACACATCATGTGGCACTACGCTCATCACATGCTGTACTACACATCATGTGGCACTACACTCATCACATGCTGTACTACAAATCATGTGGCACTACACTCATCACATGCTGTACTACATATTTCATGTGGCACTACACTTATTACATGCTGTACTACACATCATGTGGCACTACGCTCATCACATGCTGTACTACACATCATGTGGCACTACACTTATCACATGCTGTACTACAAATCATGTGGCACTACACTCATCACATGCTGTACTACACCCATCATGTGGCACTACACACACCATGCGGCACTACATACATCGCATGCTGTACTACCCATCATGTTGCACTATACTCACATGCTGTACTACACATCATGTGGCACTACACTCACATGCTGTACTACACCTCATGTTGCACTACACTCACATGCTGTACTACACATCATGCTGCATTACACACACCATGCTGCACTACACACACCATGTGGCACTACACTCATCACATGCTGTACTACATATGTGGCACTACATTCATTGCATGCTGCACTACACATCATGCTGCCCTACACTCATCACATGCTGTACTACTCACATCGCATGCTGTACTACCCATCATGTTGCACTATACTCACATGCTGTACTACACATCATGTGGCACTACGCTCACATGCTGTACTACACATATGATGTGGCACTACACTCATGTGCTGTACTACACATATGATGTGGCACTACACTCATGTGCTGTACTACACATATGATGTGGCACTACACTCACATGCTGTACTACACATCATGTGGCACTACGCTCACATGCTGTACTACACATATGATGTGGCACTACACTAACATGCTGTACTACACATCATGTTGCACTACACTCACATGCTGTACTAAACATATGTGGCACTACACTCACATGCTGTACTACACATCATCTTGCACTATACTCACATGCTGTACTACACATATGATGTGGCACTACACTCATATGCTGTACTACACATCATCTTGCACTACACTCATGCTGTACTACACATCATGTGGCACTACACTCATCCCATGCTGTACTACATATCATGATGTGCTACACTCACATGCTGTACTACACATCATCCATCATCCATTATCCAGAGCGAACCGATTAGTTGAGGGTTAAGGGCCTTGCTCAATGGCCCAGCAG
Source organism: Leptodoras nelsoni (assembly GCA_028566375.1). Lineage (NCBI taxonomy): Eukaryota > Metazoa > Chordata > Actinopteri > Siluriformes > Doradidae > Leptodoras > Leptodoras nelsoni. The sequence continues at coordinate 19,934,259 of JAOVVG010000004.1, forward strand.
TGGGCTGTGGTGGGATTTGAACTCACAACCTTCTGGTCAACAGTCCAAGGTCTTAACCGCTGAGCTGCACTGTCCCTGTAAACAGACCTTGCATTATAGAACCAAAGGAACAGAAGGCTATTGAATGGTCAGTATACAATAACTGTGTATGCATGTGGACTGTATACAGCAAGATACAGGGGTATACAAATTAGTAACCCAGGTGCCTGATACAATGGGGGCAGTGGTAGCTCAATGGTTAATGGAAGGTTATGCTGCACTACACACTGTACTACACTCATCACATGCTGTACTACACACATGTTGCACTACACTCATCACATGCTGTACTACACATCATGTGGCACTACACACACCATGTGGCATTACACTCATCACATGCTGTACTACACACATCATGTGGCACTACATTTACATTTATGCATTTAGCAGACGCTCTTATCCAGAGCGACTTACAAGAGTGCTCAGTCATCAACTTGGAATATCCATTGCTAAGGC
>JAOVVG010000004.1:19934856-19945539 GCA_028566375.1 Leptodoras nelsoni
ACTCAACTGACACCTAATCTGTCTGACAGTGTAATGTTTATTGCTGGATGGATTAATTAGCATGCAGAGATGACAGAGAGTCTTTTCTAAGACCAAGCTAAATGAAGACCACCTCATACCTACCACACAGCTCTCCTGCTGTTCTACACACAGTCACATCACAGTCAAACATTTTGAGAGAAAACAAACACCAGCCTGGCTTAAAAATATCGTTTCTGTGCAATGTGAAGGCTTTTTTTATCAAGAGGTGCAAAAAACAAACTTTATTAGAAGAGGATAATGATCATTTCTTTCCCTTAGTCTGTTTTGTAGCTCGCCATGAGTAATTATGTTTATTTAGCTAGCATTTTAAGCCTAGTTAATCAGGTCTCCCACAACCAAAACATGGAACATTTACAGAGAGTTAGCTGTCATTTGTTTGTGTGTTTCTCTCTTTCTCAGAGTGCGTAAATGCGGCATAATATGAAGGGATCGGCATATCATTCAGAAGGACATAGGAAAGTGTAGTGGTGCATGTCTTTTTAATTGCTTTTTCTATGAGTCTAGGATCAGTCTCCTTGCAAACACACGAACATGTCTCTCACATAGCAAGCTGATGGGTAATTTGTGTCACATCAGTTTTACTGTGTGAACCTGGGACTACAGCACTGTAACTCCGAGTTGAGCCTTAGGGTAGAAACCTATTACTCTAGAGTACTGTGCAAAAGAGCAAAAAAAAAGAAGTAAGTGTGACAGTCAAAGTCTCCAGAAGAGCTGTGGCAAATTCTCCAAGACGCTCAGTAACACTTAAAAGCTAATTTCCTTATAAATTAAAACTGCATGCATTGTGAAACACCTGGGAACATACACCAAATATGGACTTCCTGTAGTTTAGTACTGTTACCTGCACTTCATGGTCTTTATTCTTTGATGTAGAAACATCTTCATATTACTACGTTATTATGAGAATAGTTTAAATCTGCCTTATAGTAACGTGATTACGGTGATTACTTGTCGGTGTTGAAAGTTTACACCAAGCTGTCTGTGGATGTATTGAAGGAGTGCCACTAATTATTACATAAAGAAGCTCATAACACAGCAGTGTAGCAAAGCGGCACCATGCTTCATTTTCTTAATAAACTATATATATTATAATCCATCACAATATGAAGCGCTTCTTTTTTGTTGGGAAGACAAATGACTCGAGGAGGTTACTCGCTGCTAACAATACCAAATTGCTTATGAGGAAAACTATCTGTCGTCTCTTTTAGTTTTAGTAATTATTTGTCATTAGCAGGAGAGATAACATAAATCATTCAGACTTACAGTTCCACAGAGTACCTCAAAAGAGTGTTGACATTTCATGCAAGATTAATCATTACATAGAAAAAGCCAAGACAACACCTTATCATATTTTATGAAACGATCCCCACAGAGACTATATATGTGTATATCTCCCTGTTGTTGCAGCCACAACATACAGTATATTTATATTCATTAACATATATTGTAAATGCACAAGTAGTACTGTATAGAGAGTTCCCTCATTGAAATGCTTAATTAAATATGGACTTCCTACACAATTACATACCATCAGGAAGAGAGCGTGAGACTGTAGAAAAAAGGAAATAATAGATGACCTTTCGCAAAATGCACAAAGCATCTGCCATTATCGCCTACGCCAAAAGTCTCATTAGAGATTATAAGATAAAAGAGTTTCCTCGTCTTTGTACGTCACTCTCTATTTGACATCAGTTGTTTAAGCTTATTAAAAAAAAACAAAAAAAAACAATTTGACCTTGAACTCCTTCAAGCTATCTGATTGGTTTAAATTAGTAACATAGTACTGGGCAGGAGTAGGCCCGGATGGTACAGGAGAGGGAAGCGCCTTCTCAAACAGCTCTTGCCCAGGGGTTAACTCGCAGGTCAAGTGAGAAAACAAGTATTTGTACTGTGTAAATGTCAATCTCTGGGTAATAGATTGGATCACAGTGAAGGACTTTTGGCAGCTCACCTGTGGTTAACCAGCAAGCGGGACGGACTTATTGTCTTTTCACAGCTCTGTGATCGAAGTTTAGCCCCCAGGACACTTTAAGTGAGCGCTGATAGCAGTTCTAGTCGTTACATTAAAAAACTGTGGTATATGGAAAATGTTAGATCTGAATGATGCCTACCTGATGCCCAACAGAGGTAATAACATCTAGCTGATGTTTTTTGGGACTCCTTAATACTACACTGTAGGAGGCACCCATGAACTATGCTTTGCTGTTCTGTCAGGTAAACAAGAATAAAATTCACCTAGCTGAAAATTCACTTCTTTTTGTTTTGCAGCTACTTTGCATTAAACGTTTGTGAGCCAATTTCTGTGTCAGATCACTGAGTAACAAACATGCATGGGGAATATGCTATGTGCCATCACTAATTGTCAATTTTCTTTATTTGTATGTGGATGTATTTACACTGAAGTACCGGAAAAACTGTACTGGAGCCTATACCACTATAGCTGCACAAGTTGTTTTTTTGCTTGCTTGTTTATTTCTTGTAAGTAATTAAAAGATATAAAGTCTGCCTGCTTATTATATTATATACTTACACCGATCAGCCATAACATTAAAACCATGTTCTTGTATCTACACACGGTCCATTTTATCAGCTCCACTGATTGTACAGGTGCACTTTGTAGTTTTACAGATAGACTGTAGTCTGTCTGTCTTTTTCTGTAGACTTTGTTAGCCTTCTTTTATGCTGTTCTTCAGTGGTCAGGACCCCCATAGGACCACAGAGCAGGTATTATTTGGGTGCTGGATGATTGTCAGCACTGCAGTGACCTTGATGTGGTGGTGGTCTGTTAGTGTGTGTTGTACTGGTGTGAGTGGATCAGACACTGCAGTGCTGCTGAGGTTTCTAAACACTCACAGTCCACTCATAGTCCAGTCTATTAGACACACCTACCTATTCAATTCAATTTTGTACCTAAATGTTATCCCTAATTTTCAAGCCAGGGCCAACGATGGCAAGGAAAAATTTCCTCAGATGATAAGAGGAAGGAACCTTGAGAGGACTCAAAAGGGAAGCCCTCCTGATTTGGGTGACACTGGATAGTGCAGTAATAAATAATCCCTTCTAGTTGCTGCAGCTTGTAGATGTAAAGTCAGACACGGTAACTCACTGTTGGCTATTTTTGGTTGGTGGACTATTCTCATTCCAGCAGTGACACTGAGGGGTTTAAAAGCTTCAGAGGTTCTGTGGTGGTCCTGTGGGGGTCTTGACCACTGAAAAACAGGGTAAAAGGGGGCTAACAAAGTCTGCAGAAAAACATAGACTACAGTCTGTATCTGTAAAACTACAAAGTGCACCTGTATGGTCAGTGGAGCTGATAAAATGGACAGAGTGTAGATACAAGGAGGTGGTTTTAATGTTATGGCTGATTGGTGTATATACTTTCCCTTTTTCTTTTCTTGCTAGAATTTCCTTAACAGTAATGTTGGTGCCACTGTCTTGGTACTCTTTTCATGCTCTGATGGGACAGTTATACATATGCCAAGAGTTCAGCTCCATTACTGCAGTCATGGATTTACACTGGGTGAAAACAGTGATATCATGAAGAGGAAAAGCCGGATATGAGCAAATGTTTTGTTGAAACGTACTTCCTGTTTATCAGGAAGGCCTTGTCTGCTCATGAAAGGAAGCTAGTGCTCCCCTCATGCAGCTGGATGTAATGTAATATGGCATGAAAGATTTCGTTTTTAGGACGGAGAGGCCTCAGTTAGAATGGTTTATGGGGTTTTGAGTGGGTTGATCTTTTTAAATATTCAGCTTCAATGAAATATGGAGCATGACTCTAGGCTGTTTTGAATTCATAAGTACGTTCCACGAGGCTGGATGTGCATACTGAGACCTGTCGAATTCAGCACAGCTAAGAGAACAGCCTGGTGACTCAACGAGGCAGCACGCAGCCTGACTCAGAACGAGTGCGGTGGTGGAGGGGGCATCGAGAAGGCTCACTACTTCAGAAGAGACAATAATTCTTTTTCAACCCTTGTGTTGCTTCTGATTCTCCACAATGCTCCTAATCTGAATGTTTCTTCTTAGCGCTTTGTGTGTGTTAGATATGATCAGTGTAGAGTCACTTTACATGTTACATCTTACACTGCAGCACTCAGTGTCACGCAGCATGAAATCTTTCTCGCTGCAGATGAAGAAGGCTGAGCTGATTTACCGGGAATAATAAATCACTCATGGTATGGACAGCTCATTGTCAAAAATAGGTAGGAGAAATAGCAGGTCTGTTCAACCTGCATAGTTTTGTGGGGAGACAGGCGTATCTGAGAAGTTCTGCTTCAGCTGTTGATGTGACATTTGTTTTTCTCGTAAGTTGTGGCTATGAATGATGGTCATGAATTAATAGATTAAGGGGACAGTTGAAGTGTCTTGAGATCTATATTGTGCCACATTAAATTAGACAATTGTGGCCAATGGAACCTCAGCATGAAGATGGAATGACACATAAAGACATGCTGGCTTTGTGGCATCAATATCATTAGCACGTCACTGTAAGCGAAACCCTTAATACAAATAGACTTGTTTGACCTTTTCCACCAAATACTGTAATTACCTGGAGACACATGTTATGTAAGGCATTTCAGTGGTATATTAAATCGTGGGCTCAAAGTTGCCCAATTCCTGGCCATGTCTATGGTGCCAACAGTTTAATCATTTTTGCATCCGTAAGATTTCCATTGTGGCCTCGCAATATTAAGTCACAGCCCTAATATATGAGTAAGACAGAAATCAGTGAATCAAAATAAGCATTGCTTTACATCAGTGGCTCGGGAGCAGTATGATTCATTGCATGCTAAGATTGCAAATGTCTACAATTCTATGAATTTTGAAGCTCTAGAAAAACATATATATACGTTTCTTTTATAATAGGATTAAATATGGCATAGCATTTTTCAACCTGCATTGTAATTTTATCAAAAGGATTGTTAATGCATCTCCTGCCATACAATAATGTTTGATACTTTAAGCAAGACATCAGTTATGGGATGAAATGTTTGCTTTTGCCAGCAGGCATGAGCTCCTCTTAGCCAGTGGTCATTTTGCTCGCCGGCCCAACTCTGTGCTTGTGTCACCGAGCATTCATTTATTACCGGCCAGTCAGATCAATACCATCACCTCGTCCTTCAGTCCTGAGCATGGATAACTGACAGACAGCCCACTGTCTACACCCTTCCACTCAGTCAGCCTCTCCCTCTTCCCGTCTGCCGCTCATCAGTCTGTCTACTCATTAACCTAAAAGACGGTGATGAGGGAATGAAAGAGCAGAAGATTGTGTGCACGTGTGCGTGTGTGTGGGGGGATAGATTGAGGAGTTGAAAAGAGGAAGAACAGAGATGGATGATGCATGGAAAAGAGGCAAGTGAGATGGAAGAAATACGTCAGATAGAAATAAATATTAACGTGTCAAGGAGAATAATCTCCAGGCTCCTGTACCAACAGAAGCTCTAAGGGTTCAGACATACATCCTCTTCTACAGCCACATCAGGAAATGAGGGAGAGAGGAAAAGAGATCCTGCCAAGGAAGAATCTCAAGCCAAATGGTTATCATGTATTTATAAACCCCAGCGTCTACCAAAATCAATATTTAAATTTTATCCGGTCCAACTCGCTGTTGCTCAGAGGCCGTGCTGCTCGAGCTCAGCCTCTGTAACCTGCCTGTTTTAGTAAATATCAGGATTTTTCTTTCATGTGATGTTTTTTTCCGGTGTCACGGTTACACACAGGCATCAGATATGTTCTCTATTTTCTCTCGTTGCCATCGGATTGCTGCAGTCGGCAGCTTCTGTCCTTATTGTCTGCGTTATCACGATTATCTTGATCATCCGGCTATATCACTTAGAAAACTGCTTATATCAGATCCAGGATTGTAGCGGTGATGTCCGGTTGTGTGAGCGTTTATCTCTGTTCTCAAAAAAGCCGTACTGAATCCTAATCTATTGATTTTTCTGTCAATCGTTTTTGTGTGACCGATCATCTGCAAACAAATATCATCTTTGAAGCAGGAAGAAGAAGCCAGGCCAGGTCAGTGTGAACAAGAAAGCGACTGAAACAGAGCCGTCCTCAAGCCATTAGCTCTCCTGTAACAGTGATCAGTAGTTGACCGACTGGAGAGGAGAGGAGAGGAGAGCCGAGGTAGATTTCGAAGAGGCCTGCGTTGCTGAATGGCTACTTGTCTGTGTTGTATGGAAACAGGCAATCTAACTGTTTACGGCTCTGCGTGGGCCACGTTGCAGTAGCTCTGATTAGCTTTTAGCGCCTCTGCTCAATAGCAATCCCCTAGTGTTTTGTAGTCTGACTAACCTCATTGCTCTTTACTTACTTGTGATGGTTTGCAGTTTGATTCAGTGTACTGTAATTAATAGCATCCTATAAATGGCTGGTGTTGCTTTTCTGCTTTTCAGCTCGGAATTCAGATTAAAAAAACGGTTTATGACCCAAAAAACCGTAATTTATGAATTAAAAAAGACCTATTTTCTGCCTGATCAGAACTGATTGACAGCAGCACCTTGCCGGTGCAACGTGCCGCACTAGAAAAGTATAGGAGTGACTTCCAGAGCACTTTGCTTTCACATACGAGTCATGAACAGTACGAGGTGTGCTCATGTATTTTGTACATATTTCTAGTGGCTCTCTGCTGACGGAAAGCTCCAGAAATCAGGTACAGCTGGGCTTTGTGTGCACTCCAGCGCCTCTTCTGCTTCTAGCTAGTTTAAAAAGCTACATTAATCAACAGAGCACGGCGCTGCCACATGCAGAAGCAGCACACATTGAAACTGCTTTAATAAAGTGGCTTAAAATAAGCTCTATAGTATAGTGCACTGTATACTCTTAGTATATGTATAATATACACTCTTCCGCATTAATTGAGATTATGTGCCAGGAGAACGTAAACAGCATCATGGAGACCAGGGATCTGTCAAAACAAGTCTGGTACAAGGTTGAATGTCAAAGTGTCCCTTATAGTTTGGTTACAACGAAGAATATATCACAGCTGTTGCTCTGCTGAGAGGAGGCCATCCACACAGGTTGTTAACAGGGTAAAGAGAGAATTAGTCACAGAAGCAACCAAGAGGCCAAAGGTAACTCTGAAGGAGCTGGAAATACTGGAGCCACATACAGGGCAATCCTAGAAGATTTCAAAGTCTAGTTTTCAAAGATACTCCATTCTGGGAAGGAGACTTTGAGCGTACTGTCTTAGCTTCACTGGGGTGGTTCAGTAACAAAGAGTGGCCCAGGAAAGGCCCACACATCGATCAGAATGAGAATCTGTGACAAGAAAATTGCTGCGTACCAAAGCTCTCAAAGCCTATCCAATCTTCCAGAACTTGAACAGTTTTGCCAAGAAGACCTGTTGAACATATGAAGATACAGATATGGAAAGATGATTGAGATGATCGGTCAGATTATGTTTGAGATATATTCATATCTCCTCCACTAGGAAAGGAGGGTGCATTATTTCTTTGTGTTGGTCCGAATGTTAACAGGGTAAAGAGAGAATTAGTCAGAAGCAACCAAGAGGCCAAAGGTAACTCTGAAGGAGCTGGAGATATCCACAGCTTAGATGCGAAAAGCTGTTCACAGGAAGCCATAACCCAGAAACTACACAAAGCTAGGCTTTACAGTTAAAAGAAAGACATATGAAGTATTGCTCATCACTCTAGGAACACCAGCCCCCACCTTGAAGCATGGTGGTGGTAGCTTTGACTGGAGCCACATACAGGGCAATCCTAGAAGATTTCAAAGTCTAGTTTTCAAAGATACTCCATCCTGTGAAGGAGACCCTGAGCGTACTGTCTAAGCTTCACTGGAGTGGTTCAGTAACGAAGAGTGGCCCAGTAAAAGCCCACACATCGATCAGAATGAGAATCTCTCAAAGCTCTCAAAGCCTATCCAATCTTACAGAGCTTGAACAGGTTTGTCAAGAAAAACTGTCAAACATATGAAGATGCAGATATGAAAAGATAATTGAGACGTATCCTAGATTAGGTTCCAGATCGGTGAGAATGCGTTTGAGATATAGTCATATCTCCTCTACTAGGGGGGGGGGCATTATGTCTTTGTGTTGGTCTGAATACATAAAGCTCCATGCATCCATCTGTGTGTCCACCCAAGACTGTTCTTAGTGCGATATCTGAAGAACAAGCATTGGAATGTCTGTGGGGTTTATATGGAATTTATGTGGAATACTTTTGGCCAACTGAATAGATTTTGGAAATTATCCAAACAGGCTCAAGGACATTACAAGGTCAAATGCCTGAAATAAGTTTACCTTCCTTCTTGCTTGCCATATAAAGGCCCGTTTTCTATCTGTTTAGCATTTTTTTTATATTATTTTAATCTGTCCATCCATTCAAAATGATGAGGCTGATGTCGCAGCAAGGTCAAATGTCTGAGATATTTTTCATTACTCATCTTAGTCTAAGGGGTTATTTAGGCAAACAAATTTGTAACAAGAAGGGCATGACTTCTTGGCAATTCAGGCGTCCGCATTGACACCGTAGGCGTCTGGTTCTTGTATTCATTTGTAACATCGTGATATTTTATTATAACGTCTTGGCTTGTTGTTTTTTTTCCAGTGAGATCATCACTTCTCATTCTTTGTCCTTATTTAAAAACTTTTAGCAGACATACTGTTCATAAGCTGGACTAAAATAGCAAAACAAAACCTAACTTTCAGCAATTCACACGTCTCTTAATCAAAAAGCTAATAATAATAATCACGCCTAAATGTAGGAGGCTAGATATAAAAAACGTTGACACAAGCAACTATGTTCTGGCCCATAGGATCTGTGTCTATTTTGCACACAATAGTGTGTCATATTCTTTCCATACAAGCCTATATCCTATTATCATGCAATGCATTCATTTTATGTGGATTATATTGTTAAAAAAAAGTCTTCTGGATCAGTTTTGTAGCTCCAGATGCTTGATCAGAAAGTCCTTAAGCGCCTTATCAGGTACATTTTATTCCAGTCTCCCTCAATCACCTTATCCCCTAAACAAACATCATTTGCTGACATTTTCTTTTCTCCCTGGGTTCAAGTAAGCATTAAGGCATTTTAATTTCTAATTAATTTCAGCACAGAGCTGAATGCTTTGGGATTAAAACTCCCCGCTGCAGCTTTTTGTTAAAGACTCAATACGACCACAGCACCGCGACCACAAAGAGCTGTCTATTAGGCACAGACAAGCAAACGTGTTCATGCGGCTGCTTTCTCCGAGTCTTACGCCGCCCCGGGGAGTTAGACGAGAACCCTGTAAATTATGCCGTTTATGCATCCACAGCATCTTTTATTCCCTTTTTTGTGTTTCTACACAGCCAGCGTGGTGTCAAGTTCACAAGGAGAGTCCCAGTAGAGCAGCAGGATGCACTTTGATACGAGTCACAATAACCCCGGCAGCCCGGGCGCAGAGTACCACTCCAACCTCGGGATGCCTTACACCCTCACCTGGTCACACTTTCATTCCCGGCTTTGTAGAGATCCGTTCTTAACCATCATGTCGTAGAAACGCATACATGTGTATTTCATGTGCACAGATGTGCTGTGTCAGTGATAATGTGCTTAATGACTGCTTAACTCGCGTGGAAACCGGGGAAAATGTGCAAGCCATCACTCTTTTAGTCCTCTAGGCCTGACATTAATGCCTCCTTTCCTCCAGATTTCTCCCCACTTTCTTTCTGTAATGTCTTCCTCTTTCACCCTTTGATTTTTGTGCCTGGGATTAGACCATACACACGTGCACTCACGCAACACATACACCGATTCCCTCATGCACTCAAACACTGTCCTGTCTCATTTTAGGCATCAATTAAGGTATTATTTATCACTGGTGCTTCCACTTCAATCCACCCTCCTACAGAATTAGCTCTGATGCTCCCCAACCTTATCACCGTGCATCATCCCCCCCTCTTTTTTATTGCCCAAATGTAGATAAACGAGTGCGCCGAGACTTCACAGAGAGTGAAAACGAAGGTCCGGCAGGAGAACCCGATCATTAAGCTAGATTTAGTCATCAAGCGGTAGCATTACATCATTCTGCATTGCTTTACCGCTGGCTCTCGAGACACTCTTTCCCCCATTTTGCTACCGATCCTTTCTGTCTAAACACCATTCTTTGGTGTTAGACCATGTTTAGATTTTGTAGCCCTCAAGAAATTTTATTAAGATTAAAGAGAGAGTAGTGCTTATGTAACTTTTTTCTTTAAAAAAAGTGAATCTGGTATCCGTGATGGAGCTGTCTTAGTTTGACACACTTTGCTAGTAAAAAAAAAAAAAAAAAAAAAAGCACTCGTTATTGCATTATTTGGTATCATAGCTTCTTATGGAGCTGACACTCACTGTTAGTATCATCTCCAGTCACACCATTCACCACGTGCCATTTCCCTCGGTTATTTCCAGGCTCCAAGGAAAGACAGATCGCATAATCACTCCTAACAACTATATATATAAAATAGCAGGCGTGGGAGATGGTTATTGCATTGTACTGATGGGCCCTTGCATTGTTAGAAATGGTAGAGGCTATGTCACTGCTATTTGTAAGCCTGCCTGCGTACCAGCTCGTTAGACTGATCAAGCGTCCTTGTCGACTGTCACGTTCTGTCGAGCCGCCTGCCAAACTTTTGGGGGTGGGGAGGGGGTT
>JAOVVG010000004.1:19962648-19975089 GCA_028566375.1 Leptodoras nelsoni
AAACAAGCTGAAACATGGACTCATCTGACCACAGAACATGTTTCCACTGTTTTACGGTCCATCGCAGATGACTTCAGGCCCAGAGAACTAATATATGGTTTCCTCTTTGTATAATAAATTTTCCTGAGCCCATGTGGCTATGTCCATCATGGTACTTCAAACAATACTGCCTGAGCTTTCGACGGTCACACACATTCAGCAGCGGTTTCCATCCTTGGCCTTTACACACAGAGATTTCCCCTGAAACTTTCAATTACAGTGCTGTATATTAGGCAGCAAGTACAGTCAGTTCTCAAAGCTGAAGTGTTGGAAGCAGAAAAAATGGGCAAGCGTAAGGATCTGAGTGACTTTGTCAAGGGTCCAATTGTGACAGCTAGATGACTGAGTCAGAGCATGACCAAAACAGCAGGTCTTGTAGGGTATTCCCAGGAAGCAGTGGTTAGTACCTACCAAAAGTTGTCTAAGGAAGGACAACTGGTGAACCAGTGACAGGGTCATGAGTGCCCAAGGCGCATTGATGTGCATGGAGAGTGAAGGCTAACCCATCTGGTCTGAGCTACTATAGCACACCTTGCTGAAAGAGTTTATGCTGGGTATGATAGAAAGGTATTGGAACATACAGTATGACACAGCTTGTTGCTTATGGGGCTGTATAGCTGCAGAGCCATCAGAGTGCCCATGATGACTCCTGTCCATCACAATGGGCACATAAGCATCAGAAATGGACCATGGAGCAGTGCTAGAAGGTAGCCTGGTCTGAAGATTCACATTTTCTTTTACATCATGTGGATGTCAGGGTATGTGTGCATCGCTAACCTGAGGGCGGACAAGGAGGACCTACACAATATTAAGCAGCTAATAGGCAGCTAAACTAGCAAATACTGGGTTTCTCCAACCACAGGTTTAACAAGGATTATAATTCTAGTATAATCATAGTATAATCATAATAGATAATTGCAGGGCACCACCTGAATCATTCATAAATTGGAGAATCAGGAAAAAACAACTTATTTTTAACCAATAACCATCTGATATCAACAATTCAAATCTGAACTTGTGGCTCAATTTTTGTCAGGGATTCAGTCACTGGGTTAAAACAAACTCCTACTCGAAATGAGAATAAAAGTAAGGAAAGAGAGAAATAAAAGTGGAAAACAAAAAAAAGATTCAGCAATAAATACTGAATGATAACTAACACAGTAACAACCAGTTTAAGGAGTGGCTCAGACTGAACAAAGGATGTCTTATGAGCAATGATATGAACTACCTTGCAATGGAGGACTCAAGTTAACTAATCTAGACTTGAATTAAAAGAGCACAGAACAGAAACCGAATAGGAAGCACCAAATTCGGGCATATGAACGAACATGTGTTACCACCTCACTCTCTGCAATGAAACACGATGGCAGAAGATTCAAAGGTCCCACGTGGAGTGATGACGCATGCACTACAGTGCGATGGTCCGACAAGCTTTCAGCACTCGGCCTTGTTGGCCTGTGGCTTCACTTGCCACGAGTGAGATCTGTCCAGTCTGGAGTGATGGGAGAACTTTTATACATTCTCATGGGCTTCGTACACAAAGCGTACATAGATCAGGGCACACAGATGCTCTTTTATGCTTACTGACACAGGCTTGATTTCTGTCTATGATCCTATATATGCAAAGAATAAGAGACATCAATGATGATGGTGGATAGGGTAACCTAGGTGACGACGATTCACCAGCGTATTAAACACACTGTGAGCAAACAATAAATCAAAGGCACAAAATGCTTGACGACGAACACAAAACGATAAAATTTTGTACGATAAAGTATATCTACCAGTTTCTACATTCCTAAAGATAAAAGATTAAATGTCCATATAAGAAAGGTATCAGTTACTACATTTGTTCAATTGTAACAGATTAATTGTGTATACACTATATTGCCAAAAGTATTCACTCACCCAGCCAAATCATTGAATTCAGGTGTTTCAATCAGTTCCATGGCCACACATGTATAAAATCAAACCCTTAGGCATGCAGACTGCTTCTACAAATATTTGTGAAAGAATGGGTCGCTCTCAGGAGCTCAGTGAATTCCAGCGTGGCACCATGATAGGATGCCACCTGTGCAGCAAGTCCAGTCATGAAATTTCCTCGCTACTAAATATTCCACAGTCAAATGTCAGTGGTATTATAACAAAGTGGAAGTGAATGGGAATGACAGCAACTCAGCCATGAAGTGGTAGGCCACGTAAAATGACAGAGCGGGGTCAGTGAATGCTGAGGCACATAGTGCACAGAGGTCACCAACTTTCTGCAGAGTTAATCGCTACAGATCTCCAAACTTCATGTGGCCTTCAGATTAGCTCAAGAACAGTGTGCAGAGAGCTTCATGGAATGGGTTTCCATGGCAGAGCAGCTGCATCCAAGCCTTACATCAATACAATTACTATCAACCCAATGCCTCGGATGCAGTGATGTAAAGCACACCGCCACTGGACTCTACAGCAGTGTAGACGTGTTCTCTGGAGTGAGGAATCACGCTTCTCCATCTGGCTATCTGATGGATGAGTCTGGGTTTGGCGGTTGCCAGGAGAACGGTACTTGTCTGACTGCATTGTGGTAAGTGTAAAGTGTGGTGGCGGGGGGATTATGGTGTGGGGTTGTTTTTCAGGAATTGAGCTCAGCCCCTTAGTTTCAGTGAAAGGAAGTCTTAATGCTTCAGCATACTAAGAGATTTTGGACAATTTCATGCTCCCCAATTTATGATAACAGTTTGGGGATGGCCCCTTCCTGTTCCAACATGACTGCACACCAGTGCACAAAGCAAGGTCCATAAAGACATGGATGAGCGAGTTTGGTGTGGAAGAACTTGACTGGCTTGCACAGAGTCCTGACCTCAACCCGATAGAACACCTTTAGGATGAATTAGAGCGGAGACTGTGAGCCAGGCCTTCTCGTCCAACATCAGTGTCTGACCTCACAAATACGCTTCTAGAAGAATGGTCAAATCCCATAAACACACTACTAAACTTTGTGGAAAGCCTTCCCAGAAGAGTTGAATCTGTTAAAGATGCAAAGGGTAAAGAGAAAAGTGTTCTCATTTCTGTGACTTTGTTAATCTGATAACATGTTCCTTTGTTCCTCGATCAACAGCCATGTGGGTATTAAGGGCTTGCTTTTATTGCCCTTGGTGCCAGCTTGGCTGTAGTCTTACGCTAATGTAAACATAGTCACTTTGCTATGCAACATGCAGTATTTATGGTTCTGGTTGACAAAGTCTTTAATCCTGCACTTAGAGGCTGTCTAGGAGTCTGGTGGACTCAAATTCCTTGCTTATCAGGGAAAAGAAACAGGAGGTCCTCTTTGTTTGAAAGGAAGAAGACTAAATTTTCATCGGCAGAAACACAGCACGGTTGAACGTAGCAAATAAAGTTGAAATGCAGACAGCATGCTACAATTTATACATACATTCAGTACACTACCAAGGCTTAATAATGAGAAAATCTGTCAAAATCTGCCTTAGAAAAAGAATCAGAAAGTTAAGTCTGTAATTATCCAATGGTACTGAGCTGTTGAAAAGATATACATCTAATACTTCCAGTTACGTATTTCTTAACAAAATGCACACACATGCCTACATTTAATTTTAACAGGTTTTCTAAGCTGTCTTAGGTGAGTTTCTGAGAATTTCTTTGAGCCAGACTAATGATGTCCAGTGAGAACAAGTGCATGCAACAGCTTCATTTACATCGTTCATTCATGCCGTTATTTTTTGCAAATCACTGATTAAGCTTCTCAAAAATGTGGTGCCTTGCAGGGCACACTAGACTCTTAGGGCACATTTACACCAATTAGTCCATTTGCTGACTCTGAATCAGAGCTAAATTGATACTTTTGGTTTGTTTGCTGTTTGCTTTGGTTTCACACTGCACATAATTAAATGAACCAAAAAGCAAAATTGGATAAGGGTTGTGTTGGGATGAAAACATACTTGTGAAAGGCATAAAAATCATGGCGAACGTGGAGATGGCACTGTGTAAATGATTATTTAATTGTAGAAATATTTTTAAAACATTTAGCGTACTGCATTCAGCATTTATTTGATGGCCCAAATATCCAGAACACATGGCATTTCTGCAGCTCTACAGCTCCGTCCCTTTTTTTTGCCAGTTTAACAGCTTGCATCTCCAAAAAACTGTAAAATACACAGCATGTTTGGTTGATTTCCTGCAGTTGGCCCAATTCATAATTCAATCTCTTTTTCTTTTACTGCAATCAAACCATGCTAGAGGTCTCGCTCAGACACTCTCAGACCAGTTGTTTTGGTTCAGACTTGAGTACAATTGCTGTCTACTCACTTGCCTTAATGAACCTAACTAAATGGGAAACACTCCAGGCACGCCACAAGTCAAATGGACTAAATGCTGAATATGTGAAAGCACCATTAGATCAGGTAATAGAAAAGATGTGTGAAAAACAACATGTCCTACCTGCCAATCTCCCCCACTCCCACCTGGCCATGCCAAAACGCTCCACTTTGACGAGGACAGGGTGCTTTATAAATGTCCAGCAGAATGCGTGTGATAATTATATTGGAATAGATTGTACTCAACACATTTTTGTTTTATCCTGGCTCAATCATGAAACCAGGTATCCCAGAGGGGCGGACACCATTTCTGGGGAAAAAATAGCTAATTTGTCACTCAACCGCTTCCAAAGTGAGGTTCATGTCCTTTTCCCCTATTCTCATCTCTGTGTCTTGATTGAGTCATGCACTTTAGATACAGACCTTCATGAAAATACCAGGCAGATTGTAGTAATACCTGAAAATGATGCAGGTGTCTCAGTTTTCTTGTAAACAAGTGTGTTAGCTGATATTGTCTGCATGGAGTTTGTCCTTTTCAGCAGATCCCATGGTGTGCATCTCTGTCTGTCACACTTCCAGACTTCCTGTCTTTAAGTGTTTGCCTGATCCTCTTTCGTCTTTCTTCAGGTTCTGTTTTTCTCCACTGTCTATTGCTCTAATCTCAGAAACTACTATCCTACTAACTTTCATTTTGATCACCTCTCTGATATCTGACCTCTTTCTATTTCCTCTTCTTGGGTTGTACCAATTTCCTCCCATGGATCCTACTGCACTATGGGGACAAAGAATCCTGTTTTTTTTCTGGCTTAAGTTACTTTCCAAATCAGTATGCATGCTCCTGCTTGATAAACGGCCACTGAGATTTCAAACGTCTTTTCACTTTCAAGTGCTGTTTACCACAGTTTCTCACCTCCTTATTCTCAGTGTCTCTGAGAGACTTCAGGCTGATGGAGCTAATCTTGGCGCTAAACAGTGTTAAACGCTGAGTCACCTGATTTGGCCTGGATATATGTGATTCAGGATTTTCCTCCTCTTGCTTCTGATTGTTTGCATCTAATGGAGAGAGAGGTGACAGCCTTTGTCACTCCAGAGGGTGTTGTTGGGTTCTCCTGTTAAGTGAAGCACCCAAGAAATCTCAGAAAGCATCTGACTATCACACCCATATGTGATTCATCCCTAGACACTTCCCTAGAATAACTTTGTATGCTGTAGCATTACGATTTCTCTTCCCTAGAACTAAAAGGTTTGAGCCTGTTCCAACATGACAAGGCCCTGTGCACAAATCGAGCTCCATGAAGACATGAGGTGTTAAGGTTAGATTGGAAAAACTCGAAGTGTCCTGCACAGAGCCCTGACCTCAACCCCACTGAACACTTTTGGGGATGAACTGGAACACTGACTGCCCCCAGACCTCCTCAAACAACATCAATGCCTGACCTCATCCAAGCTTTTGTATCTGAATAAGCACAAATCCCTGCAGCCACACTACAAAATCTACTGGAAAATCTTCCCAGAAGAGTGGAGCTTATTAAAACAGTGAAGGGGAACTAACCATCTGGAACAGGATGTTCAGCAAGCACATATGTTTGTGATGGTAAGGTATCCACAAACCTTTGACCATATAGTGTATCTATCAATGCAATCAATTTAAATGTCAATTTCATCAATGCATGCAAAAAACAAATGAAAAAAAATAAAAACAGCCAACACCACACCAGGATGCAAAATCTGATTACTCTTACTATTAGTCCAAAATGAGGGAATCGCCTAGGGAATAATAACGAAATAATACCTAATTGTGGTCACTCTTCACTCATGATTTAAATGTTTAACAAATTGTTTATGATGTATTTATATTTCTAACATGCCCTGTCATGATTGCTTTTCTGTATTATATTCTGTATACTAAAGGCTCTGTCCATGTCACTAATGTGTTTCACTAAAAGAGTTTAAGGCAATAAAAAATGTTAATGGCAATTAAAGTGTTTATGGCATTGCTGGGATTTGCACACAGCTGGATACATTCTTGAGAAGACACACTTTCAAGCAGCAGTTCTTCAATGAGATCCATGAAACATTGGCACCTTCCGTTTTATGCAGCACGTTCAACATTGTCCCCAAGCAGCTCCCAGATATAGATTTGGATTTATCTCTAATGAGGTGATGGTGGCAAGGAAAAACTCCCTGAGACGACATGAGGAAGAGCCCTTGTGAGGAACCAGGCTCAAAATGGAGCCCATCCTCATCTAGGTAACACCAGATAGTGCTTTACAAGGAATCTTTCTTCTGTAATTGTATACTATAGGATCGAGCAGTGCTGAGTTTATTTTGTTTTTGGTGCTTTAGTGAAAATCACAACTCATTATCAAAGTTGTTATTTTTACAGTCTAGTTTCTTGTTAATGTGAACTCAAATACTCGGCATATACATGATCTTCTTTACTCTTTACTTTTCTGTTAATGTAAAATTCTAAAAAGCAATACAAAGTTCCATAATATGATGGATTATGCCAAAATAGTATTAAACCCAATTGATTAATGGGACGCTTATTAGACTAGTTCTGTTATGTTCGTAAAAGAAATCTGTATTGAATTTATTTAGTTAATGATGTCAATGACAGAAATTTAATGAAAATACTACAGTGTAATGTGAAAAAGTGAAATGCAATGCATACAATGTAATGTAACATACAATGTTTCCATAGTGACCTGCAGAATACATGCCAAAATGAAAAGCAAAACCACTATTACATTGTTTTTCACATCGCTGGACCTCTTTATTGAAAACACAATGATTTACATTTCAACACAACATGCCAAATTCGTGTCAATATTGAATACGATACACCTTGAAATGTAATCAAGGCACAACTGTATTGCATTCCACCATGTGGTACTTCAAACATACGCCTCACTGAAATGCAATGCACTTCATTTTGCGTTTAAACACTGACTTGCAGAAAATGTGCCAGAATGAAAAGTAAAAGTTCCATTACATTTATTTAATGCCACTCGATCTCTTAACTGAACAACACTGTGTGTGGTTTTGCTTTAAAGAATGAAATGCTGAATTTATGTCAGAACTGAACACAAACCACCTTAACACTAGCATTGCCAAAGCTACGATAATTTTCGTAAGGCAGCTTGGCCGCTCCGTAGCCCACTCCCATGCCCATTGTCTTGGTAATGACTCTCAGCGCATTTAAAGCACCGACCACCATATTTAGTGTAAGCATGTAGTGAAGTCGAAGTTTAGGCAAAGCCAACCCACGACTAGGCAAAGCAAATTTATCTGTATTGTAAGTTTCATAAACATATTCAAGATATACTTTCAAGTATTATATTTCGCAGACACGTACTACCAGACATGTAGCACAACGGTAATTTTGTTGTATCCAGCTAAAAAGTCAAACATCTACAGTTTGAATTCCATTCCCAGCAAATGTTCTTATTGTAAAATATATTGTAGAACAATATACACATTACATTGCATAAGACATTTGCGCTACGTGTTCTGTATGAAATCACTGTCCAATCAGAATCCTGTACTGAATTTGGGGCATGGCTGAGAAACCAGTCAATATTATTTGTCTTTTTGGGTTTGTGTGTTGCTTTCCCCTTTGTTGTTTTATCACTCTTTGGTATTTTCCTGTTCCTCAAGTGGATTCTGCTGTTTACCAGGTCACCACTGTAAATTAACAATTTGTTCTGAATGACTTGCCTGGTAAAACTAAAGGTTAAATAATATAAAAAAAGAGAACGACTGATACCAAACTCTTAGGTAAAATTTATCAGAATACAAAAGAAATGCCACACTTTTTTGTCTTTTGTGTATTTCTGTAAAGTGGTAGTTATCCTGGCTTTATGTAGGAAAGGTGGACATTCTTTGTTGTATTGACAGGCTGGATGAATTGTGGGAAGAGGGTCACTCTGTCCACTCTGCACGTGTCAGCCCATAGGCCAAAAGGTTGGGCGTTCAAACAGCCCTGCTCGCAAAGTCATGTCACCCAGAGCAGCCACGATAATAGGTGGTGAGGGCATCGCTCAGAGCAGATCTGATGAAATGAGGCCATTGTGCCTCGATGACACACAAAGTGCTCATCATCTCACCTGGTATGACCTGGCCTAACAAGGAGGACTTGTTAACATGAGTGCAGTTGTTAGCACAGCCTCCTGCTGCGGTTTGAACGTTAGCTTGAGGTTGTGGGGAAATTGCTGTAGAGATCTCCTTTTGTACCCAGCTGTTGTGAGCTGAAAGATGGACATGGACATAGAATTATAACATGCAGTGCCTGCAGTATTCATGGCCCACAATCAACCCAGCAACAACCTCACATTCACACACACACACACACACACACAGACATAAACAGGCTGATCAGGCTTTCTGAAGTTAAGGGGGGAAAAAAACTCTTTGGGAAAATTGGCTAAACTGAGCAGAGCTGCAGGCTGCCAGAGCAAAAGCAGTTCTATCTCAGTGAAGCCAATGTTAGACAATGACAAACAAGCATTTAAAAGGAATAGCCTTGAATCTGAAGCCAGTTGTTTGCCTTGATATCTCTTCTGTCATGTGGTTATGTTACCTGTGTTGTTCAATAACATGACAGTGCTGACCATTTCTTTCATTAAATCATTTTTAAAAATTCAGACATAAACAAATAAATACTCTGAAATACCAGAAAAAACTGGTACTGGAACCTGTGCAAAATGCATAGCAGCGCTACCTGTGTGTGTCATTGGTTGAGTTCACCAGTGCATATATACCGTGACTACAAGAATCCCAGCAAAACCTCAAACTTACTACAGCAGCATGGCTATAAAAAGACTCTGGGTGAATGTGACCAGTGTTGACTGATCAAGATTCTGTGGGGGACCTACCAAGTATTAATTGGTATACCAGTTTTTCTGGTACTTCAGAGTACATTTGGTGATTTGTAATCTCAACCACTCATAAATACCCATCAACTAATTTTAAAGGATTACATTTCAAGTGCAAGACTACTAAAATTGCAGTGAATAACTGTTTATACATATGCCATAGTTTCTGCGATTGTAATGATTGAGATTGTAGGTCTTTGCTCTACTACAGGATGTTTCAACAACATGGGCCCAATTTCAAAGCAGTATTTCACCTTGGCAACATGCACAAAATATGTACAATGAAGTTATAAAGTTTCAGTAACCATTTTATAAATGCTCTATGTGCCCTCCACCTGCTGTACGGACAACATCAAGATGATAGTTAAATTCATACCAAAAGCCTCTCAAAGTGTCTTCCACCGAGGTCACCACTGCCGTGATTCTGTTTTTGAGATCATCCAGATTAGTCGCCAACAGTGTCATAAAAACACGGACTATGACGTATACCCACAAGAAAAAGTCGCAGGGTGGTGTAATGTCTGGGGATCTTGGTGGCCAAGAGTGTAGCCTCAAGTCTTGGCATTCCGTTCCAATCCAACGTTGAGGCTGAAAGCTTCCAACCAGTTTGGCGGTGCTCTGTCTTGCCATCAATGAAGCCATCAGAATTGGGTCCATCTTTTCGCTGTATATTCATATGTTCAGTAGACTAGATTCTCAGCATTTATTGCTTTGGAGGGTTACTCACCAAATTCATCATGCCCTTGAAGATATTCCTCATTGGTGTTAATTACAGTGCTGTTGCTTTACTGCAAAGCTAGCATGAACGCTAGTATCTTTCTGGTAGAATCTACATGATAAACTTCACAAATGCTTTTCATTTGAAATAAAAAAATCACTTTACTTCATCATTTATATTCATATTCTCTGGTAAGGCTATGATCTCTTTCTCTCTCTCTCTCTCTCTCTCTGTCTCTCTCACTCTCTCTCTCTCTCTTTTCTTTCTCTCTCTCTCTCTCTCTTGCTCTCTCTCTCTCTCTCTCTCTCTCTCTTGCTCTCTCTCTCTGTCTCTCTCTCTCTCTCTTTCTCTCTCTCTCTCTCTCTCTCTCTCGCGCTCTCTCTCTCTGTCTCTCTCGCTCCCACTCTCTCTCTGTCTCGCTCTGACTCTCTCTCTGTCTCTCTCTCGCTCGCTCTCTTTCTCTCTCTCTTTCTCTCTCGCTCTCTCTCTCTCTCTCTCTCGCTTTCACTCTCTCTCTGTCTCTCTCATGCTTTCTCTCTCTCTCGCTCTTATGCTCTCTCTCTCTCTATACCGATGGAGAGGCCAATAATCCAAATGCCGTGTTGGTGAGGAATGTTAATGTGAAGTGTCAGCCTTTTGATCTCCATGGCAGTGATGACAGCGATGGGGAGAACACAATGTTCCGGATGGTCTTTGGGGATTCATTATCCTGTTTGTGAGGCGTTTTAATGAGAAGGGAGGACACTGCCCTCAGAAAACCGTCAAAACAGAAAAGCATTAAGGCAGTGTGCGCAAATTACCACAAAAGAGCTGTGATTTTTTTTTCAATTACTAATTAATCTTTAAGATCTATCAAACAGATTTCCTGCTCTGAGCCAACTGAATTTCAGTAGAAGCTGCAATTAGGTTACATTTTCCTTTGTGTATGAACTCCCTCTCTCTCTCTCTCTCTCTTTTTTTTTGTGTGTGGGTATAAGTGACAGAGACAGACACAATGTAAGAAGGCAACCCCTTTAGCTGAATGGTGGTCTGTGTGTGTCTGTGTGACAGCCAATGGGAAAGACATAAAGGACGCCTGAGCCTTTGAGTGCCATCTGACCTAGTGTATTTTAGCCCCAAATGTCTCCTCCTTACCTGAGGTAAGGAAACAACATATCTGTTTACTCCCTGGCTGCTTTGGGCAACTATAGCTCATTCTGCATGTTTAACCAGCAGTGGCTTGGTTCAAGCCATTTTTCACAAAAGAACTGCAGGACAAGGCACCGTTTTATTTATATTCACAATAATAATTTGTGAGGGTATTTAAATATCTCAACAAAAAAAACAACTTGTTCCCATGCTGTTTTGTAATTAAAGTCATTTAAGGGAAAAGAATCCAAACTACGTGGGCCTTAATAGCCTTAAGACAATGTGTTGTGCTAATTCATTTCATACTTTGGTTTTTACCACACTTCTTTCTTTAAAATGTTTCACTTCTATATGTAGAAACTGGTGATGGTGTGGTCCTTTCAGGTCAGTACCAATAAATATTGCTTAGTGTTCAGATGGAATCCATCATCACAAACAAACATTCTTTGTCTTTTTTTTTTTAACCCAATTTACTTCCACTTTATTCTTCATTTCCTAAAATCCACTCACAGTTGCTGTTTTTTTTCCTCTGAGACACATGATGCCAGCCATGATCAAAGTGCTGCTCATGATGTATCTCAGTGCAGCTGAACATAATGCTAAATGCCCTCCCTCTTCCACATCCATAAACTGACAGACAACACAATAGGCTACTGTCACTTTGAGTGACTTTGATTGGGAGAGAGAGGAGCACCATCCCTTCTACCCAGAAAGCAGACCAGTTTCGCTCTCTCAAACTCTTTTAACACGCCATTCCAGATTTACTCTGCTTTTACCGTTAGAATAGCCTCCACTCCTCTGCGAAGGCATTCTACTAGATTTTGGAGTGTAGTTGTGGGGATTTTAACTTTTTTTTAGTTATGAGTGCATTAGTGAGATCAGACAGAGATGTCAATGTTCCAGTTCATCTCAAAGGTGTAAAGTAGGGTAGAGATCAGGATTCTGTGCAGGACACTCTTTAACTCCAAATTTGGCAAATCATGTCTTCATGGAGCTCGCTTTCTGCACAGGGGCATTGTCAGGCAGGAACAGGCTTGTGGCTATTAGTTCCAGTGAAGGGAAATTGTAATTCTACAGAACACAAAGACATATACACTGACATACTAGAAGCTATGCAAAACACACAGCAATGCTACCTATGCATATCATTTCTTACATCCACCACCAGTGCATATATACAGTGGTGTGAAAAAGTGTTTGCCCCCTCCCTGGTTTCCTAATTTTTTGCATGTTTGTCACACTTAAATGTTTTGGAACATCAAACCAATTTAAATATTAGTCAACGACAACACAGGTAAACACAAAATGCTATTTTTAAATGAATGTGTTTATTATTAAGGCAGAAAAAAAATCCAAACCTACA
>JAOVVG010000004.1:20019909-20032324 GCA_028566375.1 Leptodoras nelsoni
AGCTGTGAGCATTCACAAACTGTCCATTCAACCAGCAGTGTGAATCAGAACTCGGATGCTTTACTGGGACTCTAAAATAAGTTGTGGGAGGTTTTTTTTTGTTGTTGCTGTTATTATTATTATGTAGTCATGAGTGGGTGGTGAGATGTGAAGCTTGTGGGTGTTCTGGGTGCTGGTTTTGTGCTGCACATTTACCGTATTCAGTGATTTATTCATAATTCTATTTTTTAAAAAGGATATTTTCAGAAATAGAACCAACTAAGTTTATTATACAATATTGTAGGCAGATGCAAAAAAAAAGAGTAGTATGTTAGACAGTGGGCAGGATTGCCTTTTGGGAGTGGGAGGGATTGGTTGGATTTCTTTCAGGTGTAGGTGGGATTGATCTGACCTTTTTCAGGAGTGGGTGGGTTTGGTCAGAATTCCTTTACGTGTGGGCGGGATTTGTTAGAATTCCATTGGGAATGGGTGGGATTGGAAGAAATTTCTTTAGGTGTGGGTGGGATTAAAAAAAGCCATGTACACACCTCATGTATGCAGGAATGTGTGTGAAATGAGATAATAATAATAATAATAATAATAATAGTAATAATAATAAGAATACTTTTGGTTGTCCGATTATACAAAGTGCCTGCTTTATTATTATTATTATTATTATTATTATTATTATTATTATTATTATTATTATTGACAAATTAAACTCAGGAACTTCACACATTTACATTCATGCAGACACTTAAAATGCACTGCAACTGTAATTAGAGCTGATTGTTAATGACAATATGATTAGGTAAGGATGTTATTGATTTAAAAAAAAAACTTTAAAAACTGACGTTGACCCCCAGCTTCAGAAAATGAAATGAATTCTGTTCGTTGTGCTGACTTGGTTTTTGAGAAGTGGAAATCTTTATTACTTTTCATAGAATATTTTATGCCCCAGCACCTTGTCAAAATCCAGATTCCTCCAAAAGGGCTGTGAAGTATTTGTGCTGCCAAAACAAACATTTGTTTCATTTCTTAGCCTGCAGAAATGTAGCAAAATAAATCCTGATACAGGAAGCTGGATGACATCACAGGTCAGAAACAACAGATTTATAACGTAACGCAAAGCAACTTTTTGTTTTGTTTAGCTTTGTTTTGCTCGTAAAATACGTTGACAAAATAAATCCTCGATCAAAGACTGTGTTTATGTGTACTAAAGAGCGCATGGGTTTCATGTGTGTGTGTGTGAGTACATGCAGGAAGGAGGGCTTGTGTGTATGTTTGCTCAATCTGTTTCAGTGCCCCAGGCCATGTCTCCCTGTGGGCAGAGTTAACAGCAGGTGCAATTCATTAATGTAGCTTTGTGCTTGTCTTCACACGTCCACATTAGCGTGAGCTGAGCTTCTCGGCATTGTCACACTGTGATCGCCGCTGTTACAACCTCTGCACCTGCATCTGCAGTGGTGTGCACATCCATTTCTCCTCGTATATAATCCAATTTCCTTCCAAAGAAATGAAGATAAGGATTTGTAAGGTCTGAAAAATCCATAGGGAGGAAGATGCTGATCTGTAAGCTGTTGGAGTCAGTGAAGCTAAGGAGTCTGAACTATAAAGCTGCAGCAATGCTTACATGACCAGCTCTTACACAGTGTTTTTTAGGCAAGACAGGAACGACATGCAAGCTGATCATGCTTTAGGGGAAGACACATTTCTCTAAATCAATGCTCATTCTTACTTCTGCATCTCTAATTGGAGTTCAGTCGGAAAATAGGCAGCGTTTTGGCCAGACATCGCTCAGTTCTGAGACAAACACTATCCCATTAGAGGGCCCATCTTCATCCTAGTTAACTTGCTAAAATTTCCCATTCCAAATTCTACCCATGGCAGCTTGACCATTACAGTTCCACAATCTCTGTCCATTTCATTTGCATGAAGTCATGATGTGCAGTAAACCTGAAGAGACTATAATAATGTATAATATAATATAGTGAATCTTTTAGTAAGTAACCAAATATTAGTTTTTAATGTATGTAATTGTTAATCCAGCTTTAATAGCCTTTTGTCTTTAATGACATACATAATATACACAGGTTAACTGCTTAACTCATAAAATTTACCAGCAAAAAAAGAGGAAATAAAAAAAGAAAAGAAAAGTGGAAGTTATTTTGACTCACTTCTCTGCCAGTAAAAAAAATACAGTACCGTGCAAAAGTCTAAGGCACCCTATTGATTTGATGTTTCTTATTTTTTGAGTTCTGCATTATAGAGTCAGTAAATACTAATAAACTAAAGGAAGTCCATATTTGCTGTGCCTTTTTTCTTAAACACTGTTCCCAGGTGTTTCACAATGTGTGCAGTTTTATAAGGAAATTATCTGTTAAGTGTTACTGTGTGTCTTGGAGAATCAGCCACAGCTCTTCTGGAGACTTTGACAGTCACACTTACTTCTTATTATTATTATATGTCTAATTATTATGGGTTGTTGGTTTTTATAACATAACAACCTCTTGTGCAAATGCAAAATCAGAAACATAACTGCAGAAAAGGTGAATTATCAGTGAAGCATGTGAAAGATGAAAGGAAAATGGTATGACATGAAAATGGAGAAAGGTGATCATGGACCTCTCACACACACATTTCTATTTAAACTAAAAACAAGGTGTCTCCGGGAAGTGGGCCAGAAATCTCGCACCCCATTGTGTGTTGGAAAAGCAAAAGGGAATGAGATTGCCAAAGGAAGTCAATGTTGGCTCAAATCACTAGGAAGTACACAGATTGTACACTGTGGCTTGAGACCTACCAGTTCAGTTGCTTATTGGTCACTCTGTTCTGGCTCTAAGGAAATGTTGCACAGCAATAAAAGAAGCTGCATTGGCAAAGCAAATTAATTTACACACCACCTGAAATACATGATCTCTTTAAAATTGACATTGAGTTTATGAAAATGGATATATGTAAAAAATTATATATATTTTTTATATAATAATTATTTGAGGCCCATTACTCAATGTTTCAATCATTTTTCAATCAATTTTATGCATCAGTTTACAGACAGTCATGCTTACAAATGATTTCCAGGAAATATGTTGGTATCCTGCTTGATGGAAAAAAATGGCCCATGTGATGATGCCAAAGATCACGGCTTCTGCTCTTCATTGTCTATTGGATTGCTACATAAGCAATCTCAGAGGAACCGTCCCAGGCAGATGGCTTTCACATGATATTTGGAGACAGAAAGTGTACTATTAGTAACAATTCTTCAGAATAAACTCATGTAAAAAATGTTTACATAATAAGTAGCCCAATTTAAATTCGTTGCATGGATAGTAAGTACATTTGTACATTTACGGCATTTGGCAGACACTCTATTCCAGAGTGACTTACACTTGTCTCATTTTTATACACCTGAGCAGTTGAGGGTTAAGGGCCTTGCTCAGGGGCCCAACAGTGGCAGCTTGGTAGTGCTGGGGCTTGAACCCCCAACCTTCTATTCAGTAACCCAACACCTTAGCCATTGAGCCACCCCTGCAACCAGAGATTAAAGACCAGAGTAAAGACCAGAGATTGCAACAGTGTTAAGATTTCAAATAGCCCACCAGACTGATGCAAATTAATATAATAAATAAAAATATTATATAGCAAATTAAATCCATGGCATGTTTTGTCACATGGGTCCAAAACTAGACTAGAAAAAACTGGCAGAAATTGGGTGAGCAAAGCAGATAGTGAATCTGAATGAATGAATAAATGATTGTGAGTTGCTGCATGTACATTCATTCTTTCTCCATTGCTCAGTCAGCACTCCTGTAAGAGAGGCAAGAACTTTGTGCAGGCACTCAAGCTGTAATTTAACCTGCATATTTTCCTCCAGTTTTGGTTGAAATGTGAAAATGCCATAAAATTCCTATGATTGCTTGCTGTTGAGCTTGTTCAGGAAAATTACAGGAATTGTTTAAATAGAATATTGAAATAGGCTTGGCATATAAAATTGTAAGCTTTAAGTAATGCAAACAATGCCCCTTTAGTGCATTTAGTGCATGCGCACCCGATCATTCGTGCAACTATCCAAACAGCCAGTCGTGTGGGTACCAAAACCATATGGGTACTGGTCAAGAGTTTCAGTTAATGTTCACATCAAATATTAACCGCAAACCATCTCCTGGGATTTTTACACACAACAGGCTATAGAGTTTAAACAGAAGAGTGAAAAAACATCCAGTGAATAGTCAGTTCTGCGGGCAGAAACATCTTGCTGATGTGTGATCAGGGGAGACTGGCTCGAACTGACAGGAAGGCTATGGTAACCCAAATAATTCAACCATGGTGAGCGGAAAAGCATCTCAACATCACATCACAACATTGTAAACCTTGAGGTGGATGAGTTACATCAGCATCCAGTTTTAGTCCTGTCGGCTAAGAACACAGGCTCAGTAATTAATGTTAATTTTATATGCTTGGGCAATAAAGATCTCTGTGCTTTGACTTTGAGAGTTCTCAGAGCTAGAATGGCAGAACAGATCGGTCCTGCTGTAAAAAGCAAAGACTTGCCTGTGAAGCTTCAAGATGAAGTTTTTAGGAGGACAAATAATAGAGTAGGTGATTAAAACCTCAGCAAAGCTTTTAAACTTCTTACAAGCACTTTACAGTCCATTATAACAAAGTGGAAATATATGCCTAGATGTTGCTTGGGCAAGAACAGCATTTATGTGTGAGAAGTTTCCAAGAGTCCAGCTATAACACTTCAGCTCATTGGCTGAAATAAGAGAAGCTGTGAAGACCTCAACGACATCATCAGCCCGTTACAAATCTGATCTCTATGGGAGAGTGGCTGGGAGGAAGGGATTTCCAAGTTAGACAACCTAAAAGCTTTTGGGGGAAAAAAGCTGTAGTCTGATCAAGCACACTGGTGGTAACGTCTAGGGCTGCTTTTCAGGTGGAGGACCTGGAATGCTTTTTGCTATCATAGGCAACAGGGAAATATAAGCACTGGCTTGGAAAAAGGTTTGCATTGTAGAATGGTTGAGACAAAGTCCAGATTTAAATCCAATTAAAACTATGTGATATGACCTGATAATTGCTGTACACCAACATCCTCTATACCCTTAAGTGCCAGAAAAATGCATAGCAGCACCACTTATGCAAGTCATTGGTTGCATCTAACAGTGCATATATAAAGCAATACACATCTATGGAAGCTTTTAGTGTCGTTTTCGCCATGAGAATGGCAAGTTATCAGGATTCATGTGATTTTCAACACATTTTAATAGTTGGAGCTTGTGAGATGTGTCATAGCATTTTGGAGGTAGAATCAAAGTTTGGATTTTCACGTATGAGCATTTCAAGGGTGTACTGTGACTACAAGTATTTTATTAAAACCTCGCCTTGCATTACAGAAGCAGAAGGAGCACATTATTTTCACCCCCTCACCCCCCCACAATTACTCCCAAAATTCCTCTTCAATTTCCCCCTTTCTTCCCAATCTTCTCCCTAAATTCCTTGGCCAATTCCCATTCACCAATTATACCCCCCCTCTTACTTGACAGCTACCAACCAGGACGGCTGAAGTCTATCATGTGTTTCCTCCAACTCAAGTGAAGCCAGCCAGAAGCACCTTTTCTAACTGCTGCTCATGCTGCGTTGCAGAGGAGGGGGGTGGGAGGCATAAATGGGTGTGTAACATACTCAGGGGAAAGTGCTATCTGCCCTCCACTGAATGAATAAGCTCACAGATTCCCATGATGGACTAGTGGTTCTGTGATTGGGAAGAGGGAAGAAGAATGACCAATTACTCCCTCTTGGGTCTCAAACCCTAGGCCTCCACATGATTGCATTGTATATGTGTTTTGCACCATATTGCACATATTTCTTCCCCTGAATGTTATAAAATGACTACCAAAATCTTCTTGGGACAGTGCCAGAAACAGGAAATGGCATTTTCTGAAGGTCGAATCAAGCTGAAAATGAATGTCCTGTATTGTCACTGTGTAATCACAGATTCATATTTCATTCATCATATCTTCATCTCTGTCCCCACTTCTATTCACCCCTGACAATTCATTTAACTGCAAATGAACTGATTTAATTATTCAGATCCATTTGTTTTGGCTCTCTCTGAAATGAGAGGATTTTACTTAGCCATGAGACTAATCTCTAATCTCTGTACTGGTCTGCTTTGAGGAGAAGCAACCAATTTTTTTTCACCTTAGAAGCTTTGTTGGAGAGTGAAGAACTCATGGGGGTGACAAAGGCTGCTGTATTTGCCAGTGATTCCCAAGTCTAGATGTACATTCTCATAACCCTATGTACTGTGCAATTTTCTGTGCTCTAACACCTGATCTTCTTATTTAACAGCCCAGGCTGAGTAGAGAAAACACTAAAATGTGCAAGGCAGGGAGAACCCAGGACCAGGATTATGAAGCAGTGCTGTGTGACCGTGGCTCATCACTACATCTCAGTGATGCACCCTATTCTGTATTTTTATGCCGTGTACATGATTTCCCAATGGAAATTCCCAAACCTTTAAATCATACCACTATGCCTAAGCTAGAGAGCAACTCTCTGATATTTAACATATTTTTTAACTTGAAGCCTATGAAGATGGTCTGGTTCAGACACCGTCAAACTTAACTAGAATTACGCACCCTGAAATGGATCAAAAGGGCCTCAATTTTAATTAAATGTTTACAGTGGTTTTCCTTTTTTTTCTTTTCTTAGCTCTGTCGTTGGAAAGCCACAGTGTTTGTCTCTAAATTAATGATTTTTCAGTTATGCATTAGAATGTTTCATTTGAGTGTTGCATTAATTTTAATGTACTCTCAGATCCGATAACAAATTAGTTTTTAATGAAATATGCCAATGCATACTAAACACCTCATAACTAATTGGGTGTTTTTGGGTGCCATGTTAGGAGGATTGAGAGAAAAAACACAGTGTTTCATATGTATGTATGTATGAGTGGGTATGTTTGTCTGTAAGAGAGAAAGAAAAGAGTCACAGGATGTGGGAGGGAGAAAGATCATAGTGCACCATCTCTCTGAGAAAGGTATGAGGCTAAAAGCTGAGAAGAGCCGGATGAAGGAAATTTGACACGTTTGTCTTTTCTTTGTTCTCTTTAGGCTTTGACCCCTTTTCACCCTGCTTAGTTCTCTGTTTAGATGATCCACTGGCACTTGAACACAAGTTTTACACTTCAGTGGAAGCTATGGAGGTTTAGAAAGGGTTTGGGACCGTAACAGTGTATACATGTACAGTGCATTCAGAAAGTATCCAGAGCCTTTTTTCTACACAACAGTGTTACTGATATTGTTGGTTGGTTTATTATGGTTATTTTCAATCATGAATGTGAGAATGAAAAAAATGAAATGAAAAAGAAAGAGAAAAAGAAAATACTTCATAATGAAAACATGAACAGACCGCCGCGTCTTTTTTCGGGCTGCAGCTCATGCAACCTTTGGGAGCGGTGTAGCGCGCTTGGAGGAGAGCGCTCCCGCCCACCTCTTGTATGCATGAGCTCACAGACGCCCGTGACTGGACAGTGTCGTGCTGATTGACATGGAGGGAGAACGTATGCGGCCAATCTTGCTCTCTGGGCTCCCGGCTACGAATAGCTGTAGCATCACCCGGATTCGAACTCACGATCTCCGGATGATAGTGCGAACGCGTTGTCGTTGTGCCACTCGGGAGCCCAACATGAACAGGTTTTCACTACATTTTTAGTAGTATACTAATATACTCATAGATAGGATTGATGAATGGATGGATAGATAGTTGTGGATGGAAGATTACATAAACTTATCATGGACATTTGTCATGACATTATTGGATTATTGTGATTTCTTTGAACTGTTCTTTTTGGGGGGTTTGTATAATTTTTATAAGGGGTAAAATATACCCTGTATGTATCAGATATACACAGAGCACACCTAATATTTGGTTAAATGTCCATTAGCAAGTTACACCCTGGTTGGATCCTGGTTGGATATTTATCCACTCTTTTTGGCAGCATTGGTAGAGTTCAGTTAAATTTGTTGGATTCCTGACACAGACCTGACTTTTAAGTACAGTCCAAATATTTTCGATCAATACTATTAGAAGGCCATTCCAAAAGCTTAATATTAGCCTGCTTTATCCATTCCACAAACAGCTTTGATTTCTGTTTTGGGCCATTGTCCACTTGGAACACTCAGTTGTGTTCAAATTTCAACCATCTAGCTGATGGTTTGTAGTTATGCTAAAGAATTCTGGGGTAGTCTTCCTTCTTCATTATTCTATACACTTTGAGCAAGGTAACAGTTCCACAGATGACAAAAGCATGATGCTACCACCACCATGCTTAAACCATAGGGTTGAACTTCTCCAACTACAACTATTACTTCTCCAAACAATCTTTATCTCATCTGACCATAAAACTTGTGGTCAGCTTCAAACTGTAGTTGAGCTTGAAGTTGTTGATTTTGGAGCAGGGCCTTCTTTCTTGGATGGCAGCCTCTCAGTCCATTGTGATGCAAAACTTACTTGGCTGTAGAAAGTCAAACCGGTGTTCTATCAGCTTCTGTTTCATGGTAGGCCAGTACCTTGGTGGTTCTTGGGTTGTTTCTGACCAAACCACTTTCCTTTTAGCGGAGGGTGACAATTTGGGTATTCTTCCAGACTTTGGCAAAGTGGCTACACCTCCCAATAATGTACTGTGTCAGTCAGTCCAATGAATGCTGTCAGACAAACCCTTTATTATGTGGTCATATAAAAGCTACCTGTAGTCAATCATCATCACTAACAGGAAGTTAAGAGGCGTTGGCCATGGATATTTTGGAAATTTCACCACCACAGATTTAATCTTTTGACTACTTTGCATTTGTTTTGTTGACCCTATATAGATTTCAGAAGCATTAATACCAATTAAAACCAAATTCCTGTTTTTCCTGTTAAAGGTGTATGTTTTACACTCATTCTGCCTCAGAAAAAACATTTTAAAGAAATCACTGAAAGCCCAATATTGTCATGACATTCATGTCCATCATGAGTGTATGTAAACTTCTGTCCACAACAACATAGATAGATAGATAGATAGATAGATAGATAGATAGATAGATACCTTAGAATGTCACATTCACCTTAGAATGTCACATTCACACTGATGGAAATAAAACGAATCTCATTTCCATCAGATCATTCTCAAACTTGATTACCATTATATGTCTACCATGACCATGTTAATCTTGATGTATCCACTGACGTATTTACAATTTCTGTGCAGTAGATTAACCTTTCACTCTCTGATTTCTTTCTCTTTCCTTTAGCTTTGTTCCTTCCCTTTTTGTCACTTGTTATCACTCTTAGTTGGATACATTTCTCCCTCTCCCCCACTCTTTCTCTTAATTAATCCCTCTTCTGAGGTTTAAATGAAAACAGAAGAATGGAGCGAGCCAAAAGTGGAGTAGCAAATGCCTGAACTAAGTCACTGCTGCACACCTGTGATATGACAGTGTGTTCTGGTTGCTCCATTCACTCCTCCCTTTGTGCCAAGGATAGAACAGACCAGACACAATCAAGTAAAGATTGCACACTGTGTTCCATCCCTTTTTTCCCCTCGTGTCTCTCTTTGTTCCATCTCTCTCTGGCATCTCAGACCTCATGGATTATAGCTTTCTTAATAATTATTAAAGATCATATTTGGAAAGTTGACTGTGAAATTGTATATGTGTGTAAGGGAAATTGTGTATACATGTTGGGGAGGAAACTCTGGTCTAGTTTGTGTATTTAGCCTGGATAATATTAATTCCCTACAACATACAGTGTATAAAGAGAAAATGTTTGATTTTAAAATCTTTCTGTCTCTCTTGGTGGGGATCATGGTGACAACAGACTGAGAAGATCAGCCCAGAGTTGTTTATAACCATCCAGAGATTTCAGCTACTCATGTGAGATTCCCAGATTTTCCAAGACAACTGTGATACACAATCTCTTAAGTTGATCCTGGGTTTGTCCCAGGGTCTCCATCCAGTGAGACATGCGTGATACAACTCTAGGCTGAGCCAACACTTGGGCAAGCTTATAAGGTGCTTAAATAGTAGCAGTGGCTCTACTTCAGTGGCCCTCTTGGTCACTACTCACAGCATGTGACTATTGGTGAGGTTAGGGTTTGTTGATTTTGTCCACATACCACGTTCATTCTTCACAACCGCAGACCAGTATATGTAATATAACACTAATCAATTTCCAATTTGATACTTTTTTTCCTTACTTGTGAATCACTTGTGAAAATCCCAGGAAACCTCCTCCTCCAGCATCAATGCCTCTCCCCTCACCTAAATGCATCGTTCCTCTCTTTCCCAGGAGAGAGCAATGGCCTCACACTTGGAAGTGCTGATATTAATTGCAGCTGCTGCACACTCAGCAGCAAAACATTCAAGTGCATTTTGGAGGTCCACTTCAGATGGTGCCAAAAGAAAATGTCATATGTTAATCACAGGGATGTTCCCTCTAGCCCCACTATACTGGGCATGTTTCCAATCTTGGCTGCATCTTGAATTCTGTCCATGAAAACCACAACGAGGAGTGGTTACAAAACACGCCCTTGATAGTGTCCGACACCCACCTTAAATGCTTCAAAATAATGCCAAGAAAGCAGAAACTACTCAATGTCAACTCATACAAAACATAGCAAACCAGGCGCCCTTTAGTCTTACATTATCTACCACAGCAAATGTTAAGGCACAGAATCATAGGTCTACTCTAAATTAAAAAATCTTGGTCTTCTTAGAATATTCTCATGACCCATTCCAAAGCTATGCATGGCTTGGGCAGAACCAGAATTGTTCCTCCTAGATTTGGACAGTTTCCTCCCTAGAACCCACACCCAGATTTAACCTGTGGTTCCCCTGTAAATGGAACACAACATTTTTTGTAGTCTTGTGATTATAAAGGTTTTTAACTCTTAAATGTTAGACCAGAAATGTCTAGCACTGCCTCCTGAAGTGAGGGCATGTCTACTTTATTCCTCACAGTGCTCTTTCAATGGCACAACTTTATCCCCACTTCTCTTCACTTGCTCAGTGGATCCTTGGGCCACCCGAAAGTATGTTTTGTTGGCTTTTCCAAAATCTCCCATGCCAAAGTTTTTGCCTCTCTGGCAGATTTAGTTGCCCTTCCTGGTCTCCTCTTAATTGAATCAGTAGAGCCCATTGTGAGCATTGCAAG
The DNA here is from genome assembly GCA_028566375.1 of Leptodoras nelsoni. Taxonomy (NCBI): domain Eukaryota; kingdom Metazoa; phylum Chordata; class Actinopteri; order Siluriformes; family Doradidae; genus Leptodoras; species Leptodoras nelsoni. Next base: position 20,031,088 of record JAOVVG010000004.1, read on the forward strand.
GAAGGCCTTCTTCTGCAACATCTTTCCTTACCACTTATAACAGCACATCTGTGGGAACTCTGGAGAAGGAAAGAGACCACCGCAAGTATGGTTTCGTACCAGAGGCCTCAGAACACAGGCTCTTGAGCATAAGAAATTTATGTGGGTGGCCTGGTCACCAGACATCTATGGAAACCATCCCCCAAGCCTGGCTTCAGAGGTGTGTCTTGGTCACTGTAATCTGGACAGCATTCATAGCCATTTTATACCTTTTCATGGGGGTCTTTAGAAGCACTGTTTGTCTGATATTTACCCTTAGATCTGTTCAGTAAAGCTGGCCCCACACTAGAGGATTATTGGGCTGATTTTGGGTCTGATTTGCTCTTCCTTACAATTGCAGGAGTATATCCTGATTCAGGGCTGATCTGGACCAATTATCTACCCAAAAGATCCTGTAATGTGAGGAGTTTACAGACATAATCTTATTGCTCCTAACTGGATCGGAGCCTCCCTGATTTTGAACTGTAAATATCAAATGTGCACATAAACATTTTTATATCATGTAGTGTGAAAGAAGCAACAATAAAAATTCTTATTGTGTGAAAGGAACAATGGCAATAGCCAGTGAGAGCGAGTTTATCCTTGAACCTGATGTAATTAAAAAAAAGGCAGGCCTCTGAAAGAATGCATAATAATGCATATGATTTTTTAACAATGCTAATTCAGTCTTCTCAGCGATGATTTCATCCAGTTTTTCCTCATATTTTGTATCGCAGTGCAAAGCATAACACACAAACACAACCAGCTGATGATAATGGTATGCCTCAAGGTTAGTTTTGCTTTGAAATCACAAAAATGATCTCGTGAGTTGCTGTGTGATCTGCACTCTGAAATCTGAAAAGTTAATTGGAAGGTGTCTGGTCATGCTTCTCGACTGAATCAGCTAGTTTTCACGTTCTTACAATTAAAACTAGCATGGCCGGGATTTCTCGATTCTGAGGACATCACCCATCCTTCTTGCCAATAATTAAAGGGCCATCAGCCAACTTTTGATATGTTAATGAATGAGAGAGGAGAATTGAGTTGCTGCAGCTGAGAGAAGAGCATTGCATTGAGGCTGTAGTGTCTGTAATCTTTCTTCCTCCCTCTGTCTGTATATATATATATATATATATATATATCGACCTGGGAAATTTCTGTGTGGAGTTTGCATGTCCTCCCCGTGTTCGCGTGGGTTTCCTCCGGGTACTCCGGTTTC
>JAOVVG010000004.1:20101497-20112419 GCA_028566375.1 Leptodoras nelsoni
AAGTGGAAGCGATTGGGAACGACAGCAACTCAGCCATGAAGTGGTAGGCCACGTAAAATGACAGAGCGGGGTCAGTGAATGCTGAGGCACATAGTGTGCAGAGGTCACCAACTTTGCAGAGTCAATTGCTACAGACCTCCAAACTTCATGTGGCCTTCAGATTAGCTCAGGAACAGTGCATAGAGAGCGTCATGGAATGGGTTTCCATGGCTGAGCAGCTGCATCCAAGCCTTACATCACCAAGCGCAATGCAAAGAGTCAGATGCAGTGGTGTAAAGCACACCACCACTGGACTCTAGTGCAGTGGAGACGAGCTCTCTGTAGTGACGAATCACGCTTCTCCATCTGGCATCTGATGGATGAGTCTGGGGTTGGTGATTGCCAGGAGAACGGTACTTGTCTGACTGCATTGTGCCAAGTGTAAAGTTTAGTGGAGGGGGATTATGGTGTGGGGTTGTTTATCAGGAGTTGGGTTCGGCCCCTTAGTTCCAGTGAAAGGAAGTCTTAATGCTTCACCATACCAAGAGATTTTGGACAATTTCATGCTCCCCAATTTATGATAACAGTTTGAGGATGGCCCCTTCCTGTTCCAACAAGACTGCACACCAGTGCACAAAGCAAGGTCCATAAAGACATCAATGAGTGAGTTTTGTGTGGAAGAACTTGACTGGTCTGCACAGAGTCCTGACCTCAACCCGATAGAACACCTTTGGGATGAATTAGAGCGGAGACTGTGAGCCAGGCCTTCTCGTCCAACATCAGTGTCTGACCTCACAAATACACTTCTGGAAAAATGGTTCCCATAAACACACTTCTAATCCTTGTGGAAAGTCTTCCCAGAAGAATTGAAGCTGTTATAGCTGCAAAGGGCCGACATCATATTCAATGCAGGCAGGCGAGTGAATACCTTTGGCTATATAGTATATATGGATAGGCTGATGTGAAGAGCACTCTGTTTAAAATGTACGACATTTAAGCATTCCATTCATATTTCTAACTGTGATATCAGAGGGACACAAATGGCAGCCCATTTGGAGAATGGTTAAGGATGGTTATACCTATTCATACGACTTTATTCCCACATATCTTATTTTACCATAAAGTTTGAGATCCATTTGGCTTCCTAATGTGGTGACATGACTCCCACCTCACAGATGTTGAAGTATCATGTAGGAGGTGCGATGATAATCTCATTGACCTCGATTTAATCCCTTATGAACTACCTTCTGTTGCCAAATCCACTTGTGTAATGCTTGCGTAACATCTGTTGAATTCGTTGTTCATTTAATTATGAAACACGTCTGGAGATTAGCATCGTTTGCCTGCTTCATGGTATTCATTCCACATTTTTATACACTTTTGGCCTTAATCGTCTATCCAGTTGTCTTGATATGGGTAATGAATGTTCTGTTCAGTGTCACACACAGATGCAGAGTTTCACCAACATTACATCAGGTATTAGCTACCATGCCTGGCAGAGTCGATCCCTATGTGCCATTGCTCTCCATATTGAAAACACACACAGCTCTTTCATTTGGTTTAAACTACTCATCAAGTGAAGTTTGCACAATGGTGAGGCAGTCAGCTGTGGCTTTATTAAGCAGCTATCAGAATAAAACTTTTGTTCGGCCACTAACCACCATGTCATTGCTAATTTAATGCAGGCCACAGTAATGCTCTAAAAGAAGCCATGCTTATAAATTCCCTCTCCCCTGGTTCACAGTTTCCTGTCTGCAGACCTGTAGTGCTCTGGCACTTTCTTGCAGAAGACACTGGCAGAAAGGTGAGTAAAAGGCTTTAAAAAGCTAACAATTTTTTTTTGCATTCCCTCATGCTCTGAGCAAAATGAAAAAAGACAACTGACAAAATGGCATTGCAAACTAAACAGGCAGAAATGTTCAAATAATTCAAATTATTTTATATGAGCTCTAGATGGGACCCTGCAAGCTGTTGCAGCATTTACATACTCATAACACTGCTCTGCTTTACAGACTGTTTCAGGTACATTTGTAGGATAATGGCTTAGTTTTCAAACATGGAGCCCATTTCATCTCAAATGGTAAACATCATCTGAGATAAAGTATAGGCATTAAAGCTTAAGTGATCTGAATGTTTGCCTTCAAGTGGTGTCTGACATCGCTGATGGAGGATGGTGTTGAAATAGATATTAGAAAACCCTGTCTCTTCCCTAATCTGAGGAGAAGCTGCATACATTTCTACCAGGTGTATATTATCTCCTTAAGTTCTTTAGCAGCCACCTGTCTTCGCTCCCCAATTGCCACTTGTCAGATACTCGGCACCTGATGCATGAGCTAATTGACCGTGAAGGTGACTAACCAAAAAGCTCATGGTACAAGCCCCTTGCCATACTTACCTGTCAAAACATAGCTAAATCAGCCTAAGCATGAGAGTCTACGAGAGCTAAGCTGCTGAAGTGAGAAAAAGCTGAGCCAGACTCCCTGAAATGTCTTTCTTCTGATGTTCAGTGCAGGTGGTCAGTGCTATCAAGGTAACTGTTCATGGATAATGGTTAATGGTTAACGGTCCAAAAGAAAGATTTTGCACTCCTAAAGCTCTCCTAAAATCTTGCTAAAATCTGATTGCCTCTTACAGCCAAGATCAAGTTTATTTAGACAAACAAATGGCTTGAAGAATAGGTGAGAAGCCTGGGCGTATGGCACAATGTCATTTTGAATAAATCAGACTCCCCAGTGAACAGCAATGTAGATTACAATAGATTTATGTCACCCAACCAGAGCAATATTGCTGCATCTGGTATTCATGGTTTGGTGATGATAAGCAATGCTTACGTTACCACAGATCCATCTATACTGAAAATGCAATCCATCAGTTAGGTCAGAACGCAGAAGGCAAATGACTATTATGCTGCCTCCGAACCCAGTTTATGAATTTCACTGTGTTAGGCGGAATTATGTAATTTTTGTGTTTATTCATAAGACTGTGGGAAGTACACACATATGTAAGTAAGATCAAGAGGAAAACTGTATATTGAAGTCGAATAAGGAGATTAGTAGCATCACCAGCTGGCTCCACCCAATCATCAGCTAATCAGATAATAATCATTATTACACAACAGTTAGTTTGGTTCATCACTTTGATGGGTTGTAAGTATCATGCTGCTTTTCTTGCACATCCTAGTTCAAAACGGTTACTACTGTAGAACCCAATTTGACATTGACCGAAGCAACGGCTAGCCAACATGCCAACATTTGGCCATTTTGTAGTGATGTCACTCGTCACTCACTCTCTTTTGGTATCTCTTTATTCAGACAGTTCTCCCACAAAGGGTTTCCAGAGTATTTGTGATGTTTAAACAGCATCCTATGCTATGCAATTGTTCAAAACTAAAATGCAAACAAAAATTAGTAAACTGTTTATTGTCTAAACCTAACCCTAATAAGCTGTTGAAATGTTACAAATACTCTGTAGGTACATTCATAAATCCTTGCATATACTCTAGAGAAGAATAATCTCTTAAATGATCTACAGGCAAAGCAAAGCAGTTGAGTTGTTCACTGTAAAAAAATAAAAAAAAAAGCATAAAAAAAAAAGATTCCTGGCAGCAGGGGTGCCAAAAATGTCTATAAAACAGCAATTATCTTTATCATGTGCTGTAAAATAGCTAAAAATAAATAGATAAATGAAAAAAAACAGTAATTTTCTGTTAGAAGGGGTGCCAGAAAATGTCCGTAAAAAACAGTAATTATCTTTATCATGTACTGTAAAATAAAATAAAAAACAAATAAATAAATGGATACATTAAAAAACTGTAATTTACTGGCAGCAGGGGTGCCAACAGTAAAAACAGTAAAAAAAAGTAATAATCTTTACCATAGTTATAATGCTTGACAAGCACCATATTATTATCCCTCATAACTCTTCTTCTTATTATTATTATTACAATTCTGCGATTAATGCTGTCCAAACTGCTTACCATACAGACACGGTTCAAACAGCATTGAGGAGATAATTCCACTGTGTGGTGTGCTATGTATGTATGGAGTCAATCTGATTTATCATTTTTAATAAATTCAAGTTAAATAAATTTCCCATAGGAATGAATGGGGAACACCTGCAGGCCTATTAATTCTTGTATTTTCAGCACTTTTCAAGCACCATGTATTTCCTTCAGGAAATGAATGACATCTAAAAAAACAAATAAGTTTTGTCATTCCCTGGGATCAAACCCATGATCATTTGATCACAAGGCAGTTTCTACAGCATACCCGTTTCCTTATTATTAAAAAAAAATACTGTAAATCTAAGATTGTTTTACATTCTTACAAACCAAACAAAAAACATTTAATATAAATTATTAATTAATTAATAAATTAACTGTCAGATGTGTTACAAAAAATCAGATTTTTCTTTTATTTAAATACATTAAAAAACGTAAATATTTCTTTGAATGTAGGTTAACTGTATGCTTACTTTGTGTAAATTACAGAAAATTCTGCTACTTTTCTCAATAAAGAATGCTGTCTTTTTATGGTTAGTTTTGTTTAAAAATCTCATCTACAAACTGTTAAAAACAGAACATTTAAAGTATTACAATTTATATAGATTTGTTTGTTTTTTAAATCACATGGCACATTTTAATAAACTATTTAATAAATTCTTGTAATTTTAATATCATTTACTGTCATTTTGAAATACAAGGAAATACTGTAAGTTTTACTGTTGAGAAATTGTAAAAATAATCATTTATACAGTGTTGAATCTCAACCAGTGAACTCTTGACTTATTACAAATACTATGTAAACCCTCTGTAGGCTGACTGTCCAAGTATAGTATAGTGACACTACTTTCTTTACTGTCTCAATCATGCATAATTATACACCACACTCTCGCTTGCTATTTATTACACCATCACTTCCTGCCCTGGTCATTTGCATACATTCACTAGTAAAATGGCAGATGGATCAAAACTTATGCAAAAATGATTTAAGCACTATATACTGTACCAGAAGTACCAGAAAACTGGTATAGCAATTAATACTTGGTAGGTCCCCCATGGGCTCTTGGAGGGAACATTGCACAGTCCTGATGTTGTTTGTCGAGGCCCTAGCATTGAATTCCGATGTTACTTGATAGGTGATAGGTGTTGCACGCCTATCACATGAAACGATTCTTGCCAGCCGATGCAAGTCACATTCACCCTGAGTCTTTTTATGGCCACGCTGCTGTCATAAGTTTGAGTTTTGCCAGAATTCTTGTAGTCACCATAAATGCTATGTATTTTACCAGTTTTTTGCTATGTATTTTACCATTATACCAGTTTTTCTGGTACTTCAATGTATAGTACAGTATTTGAATGTGCATTTATAAACTGACTGCCATTTAATAATATTAATAATACAGTATTTAACATCATCGTCTGCTGCATTAGTACAAACACTAGTGTACTTTTTATACACTAGCATTAGTATGAAGAGAAGCAGACTAGATACCATGTGTTCCATATGATATAGTAATATAGGTACCAAAAAAAGTGCATTTGTATAATAATAAATGCTCAGGTTCACTAACCCTAGAAGCATCCATATCTGTCTATCACATTATATAGGCACTGGCGGACACACAGGAGGTGTTGCTATGTATTTTGCATAAAGTCCAGTACCAGTTTTTCTGGCACTTCACTGTATAGTAAGATTATACACCAAAAAACTAAACATAGAAGACATTTTATTGTTAAGCACATATCATGCATCCAAACTAGCAATCGATCAAAGACAAATCTGTTGATCAATATAGACTGCTTGGTCCACACTACACATGCAAACTGCTGACTTCATTTAAGCGATTGCCTTAATGTACTTAACTACTGCATGTGAGTGACACCTTGGGAATGGGAACAACTAAAGTTGACAGCTGCCATTACAATATAAAAATGTTTCATGAAACAGTGGGACACTGAACAAACAGCATATGCTGTCCTTTCTAATCTATATTTATGATGATCACTACATGATGATCATGATATTATCAGACTGCATAATAAATGTACATTACAGTTTAGGTTCATGCATCCGTTATGTAGCTGTGTAAATAAAAACAGTAAAAAAAAAAGATTATTTACAATACAAATGAGAAAGAACATAAACAATTCTGAAAGACCTCAAGTATGAATCAGCCTTTAGGCTACAATGTCTACTGTTCTATTAATACAACATGACAAGCATGCATACAGTCAAGGTTCAGCCTGAATGACTTTAAGCACAATAAGCAAATCCCTGTCTGTGCATGGCTAATTGGAGCACAAATGCATGCTCGTGGGTTGTGGTTGTAGCACAACAGCAATGATGTAACCTGGCAGCCGGGATTTTGTTTGTTTATTAATTGAAAGGTCTACCATGGTGGGCACAGGTTCACAGTTAAAGACAGTAAAAATCACCTGGACTTTGTTTTTTCAATCTTCAACCACACAGTTTCGATGAACTTGTGCTTACTGTAGGCTCAGATTTCTGTTCTGATGTTGTCTCTTGCTGCTGGAGCAATTTTACCTCAAGGTATTATGGGTCGTATGGAGGATGAGAAATGATGTAAGTATAAATAAATAAATAAATAAATAAATAAATGCTCAAATAGCATATTTACATATTTAGTATATGAATGAATGAATTAATAAATGCTTTTTGGTCATGAAAAAGGGAATATGAAAATAAAGGACTTGAATTTCCATACAAAAATGTCTATTTGGTCTATTTATGTATTTCTACATGTACTTATTTATTTCTACATTTATTTATTTATGTATTTCTGTGTCCATATGCTAATTAGGTGGCCGGTCCTAAAAGGGGTACTAATGAAGAAATGTGGAAATACAGAAATAAATAAATGACAAAATGTAAAAATTACAGAAATACATAAATGTAGAAATGTAAAACATACAGAAATAAATGAAGTGTAAAAAATACAGAAATAAATAAATGTAGAAATGTCAAAAGTACAGAAAAAATAAATGTAGAAATGTAAAAAGTACAGAAATAAATGAAGTGTAAAAAATACATAAATAAATGTAGAAATGTAAAATAAATTCAGAATAAAATAAATGTAGATATGTGGTCATTTAGAATAAAACGAAGAAAGGCAAAAGTACAGAAATAAATAAATGAAGAAAAAAAAATACATAAATTTAGAAATGTGGAAATACAGAAATAATGTAGGAAAAACAGAAATAAATAAATAGACCAAATAGGCTTGTTGTATGGAAAAATAGAAATAAATTCAAGACATCTTAATATTACAAAAAATATTAAACATATATTACTAAACTTTTTATTTGTGCCTTTATTTATTTAAACTTAAGTCATTTCTTATCCTTCATAGCATCATGCATTCTGAGATGCCTTTCTCCTCACCCTGACTGTAAAGTATTGTTCTCTGACTTTCTACAGCCTTCTAGTCAGCTTGAATCGATCTGGGCATTCGACTCTGACCTTTCTGATCATGCTCATAATACAGAACTGTCATGTGCTGGATGTTTTGTGCATTCTGCAGCCTTTGACTCGTATCTGTTTGATTTTATGCATTGCACTACTGCCATATGGTTGGCTGATTGGATAAATGAGCAGGTGCACATGTTCACATTAAGAGTCGGTGAGTATATATAGATATAAATTAAAAAAAACTTTCAAAACAGCACTGCCAGCCTCAAGGGCCAAAGAAGTAGGTGCTTAAGAATCCATATCCTCACCCATTCTGTACACGTGTGCTGTCAAGTCGTGTGTGTTACAGTATCCTGAGTGAATGGCAAACAGTTTGTTATGGCTCTAAAATCTATGCTTTCATTTATGTGCTGTCTTGTAAAATCTTGCTCAGGTACTTGACTGCCATAGAGGGAAAATTAAACACTACTGTGTGTACTGTGCACAAGCACAGGGATGAACAAAGAGTTTAATCTGTCTCTGAACTCTCTGACTCTACAGTACATAAAGCAAAAAACTCATAAAGTCATAAAAGTGAGCAGCAAAGTCTATGTTGTCTCTAAGGGAATGTTTTGTGCCTAGTATGTCTCCTCTTGACAGTGTCACTAAAGGTACAGTGGGAGTGTAAAATGCTTATATAGGCCAGCCTTCACCACTGGGGTTTTGGAAATCTCTGAATAATCATCTACCTTAATAACAGCCTTCTTCTTATTCTGTAAAGCCTGGCTCTAATCAAGGCCTGGCCTGATATATGCAGCCCAGTATTCTAATATTCGTCTTTCTATATCTTTCTATTCTCCCATTCCATTTGCTCCCTGGGTTAAAAGGACTGCAGAACAGCAAGAATGCCTAAGGGAGGTAGTAGTGCTGGATTTGGAGGGTATCGGATCCATGTTAGAATTTAGCAAAGCAGGAGCATGAGCAGTAAATTGGGGGAGTCGCACCTTGGCATCTGGGCTCCAGCTGACTACCAAAGCAGATGGATTATCTCCATGGAGCCACGTCAATCGATCACGGTTCGGAGGTACTCCATTTCAATTGCTCTGATCTACTTTGCCCCCCTGTTGCTCATAAACTGTGGTCTAATATAAACATAAAAGCTCGACAGAAATATTAGGAGAAGCTCTCTGTTGTTACTATAATATGCAGGGATGTTATTTATAGACTTGCATTTCTATACTGCATTGCATATCTCATTACAGCTGTGGTTTTCTATCCCGGTCCATTGGGACGCTGTTCTAACGCACTGGATTCAACAACTCCTGATATTAAGCAGGTGCAGAGAATGATGTAAAACTGCAGCACTGGGTCCCCCAGGAAATATTTTCTTATATTACAAATGCATGTATGATGAATATAAAGCTCTTGTGAAAATGATTAAATCAGTATATCAACATGACAGTACCAGCTCTTTATATAATTCACTAGGTCACTGCATTCACTAGTTAACCGTGTCTTTAAAGAATGTATACCGTGTATGGCAGGCATCATAGTTTTAAAATCAATATGTCGTTGTACATTAAGGGGGGGCACGGTGGCGTAATGGGTAGCTTCCGGGTCCTTGGTTTGATTGTCAGCTCAGGGTTACTGTCTCAGTACTGTTTTATATGTCTGTGTTAGCTGTCCTAGATTGGCTTTTCTAAATGAACCCCTAGATGTGAGTTTGATAAGCTGTAGATTCATGGGAACCCTGATGAGGGTGAAAAGTTTACTGAGGATTAATGAACATTTTCATAGCTGGCAGCTCAAGTAGAACATTCTGACAACTGGATATATCTAGAATATATAGCATTAGATCAAAACCAAAATGTCTTTTGTATAGGTTAAAACTCTATAGTTCGAATCCCTGTGATGCCACAACCATCCATGGCTGTGAGTCCAAGAGAGCAAAATTGGCATACTCTGTCTTTCCTGTCAATCACAGCAACACTAGCTATTCATGAGCTCTGGTATATGGAACTGGGTGGATAGCTCTTTTAGCAATAGTGTGTGTTACACCACCCCCTGACTTTGCATGAGTAGCAGTTTGAAAAAGATGTGGTCAGCTGTTTCAAAGGAAGCATGTGATGGCTTTCACCATTATTGGTTAAATTTACGTTTAAGGCATTTGGCAGACACCCTTATCCAGAGTAACTTACATTTATCTAATTTTATACAACTGAGCAGTTGAGGGTTAAGGGCTTTGCTCAGGGGCCCAACAGTGGCAGCTTGGTGGTGCTGGAGCTTGAACCCCCAACCTTCTATTCAGTAACCCAACACCTTAACCATTAAGCCACCCCTGCCCCTGGTTGGTAGCTGTCCTGTGATGAGGAGACAATGGGGTAGGGTTTGGCGTGTCCATTGGGATAAATTGTATCTCAGTGTGACAGAAGCTGCAGACCACAAGATCATCCAGCGAGTGGTGAAAACCATTCAAAACATCACTGGTGCCCAACTACTCTCCATCGAAGACACTGCCTATGAAGGTTGAAAAGCATCGTCAAGGACTAAGCAAACAGTTTTGTTGTAGTTTGTCTGGTAGTGTCTTCGGAATTCACTACCTCATGCCACTAGACCCTTGTTCAGTACATACCTTTCCATTTGTATCTATTGTACTGAACTATCTTTGAATTTCTGCATTGTTTTACCATCTTACTCTCATCCTACCTCAGGAATACTTGTTACTGGTTTGATGCTCACTGCATTTCACTGGCTTTGTATTCTGTATTCTGTACAGTGGGCAAGTACAAACTAAACAAATCTAATTATTCATAAAGAAACACCCCAAATAAACATGAATGGATGATTTTATGGCTATGTGCTGTGTGCGAGGCTGTTGCCTGAATTCCATTTGGAAAAGCTGTAATGATGTGCAAATCCCTCAACCCCACACGGCTCAAAATCTGAGGCCAGAAAGGACTTAAGTGTGCATGAGGATGTTACTTCTGCATTTTGTTGGTTTGTCCAAAAGGAGGAAGGAGTTGCTGGCAGATACAATTGCATAAACAATTTTGCCTGATAAAGACAAATCAATCTGTCGATGTGGCTTTTACATATTTTTATACTTTTATTTCACAAACCCCATTTCCAGAAATGTTTTTTTCCACCTTTCTTAAAATGCAACAAAAACAGAAATCCGTAATGTGCTGATTCAGCTGAACTTTTACAACCCCAATTCCAATGAAGTTGGGATGTGTGAAGCATAAATAAAAACCCGAATACGATGCTTTGCAAGTCCTTTTCAATCCGTACTCAATTGAATACACTACAAAGACAAGATATTTAATGTTAAAATGGATAAACTTTATTGTTTTTTTGCAAATATTCACAATTTTTTTTATTTGATGCCTGCAACACGTTCCAAAACAGTTGGGACAGGGGCGTGTTTAACGCTGTGTTACATCACCTTTCCTTTTACCAACACTCAGTAAGCGTTTGGGAACTGAGGACACTAATTGTTGAAGCTTTGTAGGTGGAATTCTTTCCCATTCTTGC
>JAOVVG010000004.1:20146823-20159342 GCA_028566375.1 Leptodoras nelsoni
CTGTGGGGGTCCTGACCATTAGAGAACAGAGTAAAGGGGACTAACAGAGTGTGTAGAGAAACAGATGGACTACAGTACAAGCACAAAGTGCAGCTATATGGGAAATGGAACTGAGAAAATGGACAATGAGTGTAGAGAAAAGGAGGTGGTCCTAATGGTACACCTGTTCCGTGTATAATTGCTTTTAGAAGGATGATTTCATCATTGCAACAAGAATCAGCAAATATGCAAATGTGGATATTCCTAAAAAGTATAACCCAAGTATATATTTTTTTCTTTCCTATCTCAGGAAATGTAATTAGGATTCACGAGTGATTCATGTAGCTATCACAAATGTTCTGCTAAAATTCCTTAGGGAAAGTAGAACGAGACAAACTAAAAGAAGCATGAGATTTTTTTCTGAGATTAAAGGAGTTGAAACAGACTTAGCACAAGGAGGATTTGAACGCTAAAAAGCCTGATAACAAGATCAGCGCTTTACTACAAAAGCGCCTGATGAAATCTCTTGAAATCTCTTCAGTAAGTACAGTTTTCAAATTCCGGATAAAAACATACTCTTAAAATGCTAGTATAATGTGACTGGATTAGAGGAATACAGAACTTACACTGAAAAATAATTAGTTGAAAAAATAAAGCACAAGTTAGTAAATCTTATTTATTAAAATAAAAAATACTATATCATATGGAATACATGGTATCTAGTCTGCTACTCTTCAAGTATACCATACCAATAATGTAATATTGGTGTAATTGGTTATAAAGTATAATATACCAATGCTAATATATTGAAAATACACAGTATGCAGCATTATAAAAGGTAGTCAGTTTACAAATGTCCATATATTATACTATTTAGAAAAACTGGTATGATGTAAAATACATAGCAGCACCACCTGTGCATATCTTTGGTTGCATCCACCAGTGCGTATATAAAGTGATAGATATGGAATCTTGTAGAGCTGCTTTCTCAGTAAGAATGGCAAGTTATCACAAGATTTTGTGATGTTTTCAAAGCGGTTTACTAGTTGGAGCTCGTGAGATGGGTCATAGCATATCGAAGGGTGTACAAGGGTAACTACAATAATTCTGGCAAAACCTCGAACTTGACATCGAATGACAGCAGTATGGCCATAAAAGGCGTACAGCTCTGCCTCATGTAAGATCAGAATTCAGTGCCAGGGCCTCAACAAACATCAGGACTGTGAGGACTGTGCAACATTCCCTCCAAGATCCTGTTGGGGACCTACCAAATATTAACTGCTAAACTATACCAGTTTTTCTGGTACTTCAGTGTACAACTTTAAAACAGAATTCGAAAGCTTCTGCCTGGATATCGGTGTGAAAGTAATTTTCATAAATCCCCCCTCCCACACACAATATCTTTGGAAATTATCGTTCTAATCTTCTTTAGTGGTTGTATCCAATCTCAGTCTCTATCTTAGAAAGCCATTAGTTTTCTGTCTGAGGAGTCTGTAAGTAATCGTTTGCAACACCAGGCTGAGATAGACAAGTGCTTAGACCTGACAACAGATTTAATATAATTCAGCAGGCTTCTGACTTCATTCCCGGTGGCTCTCTCATCGGCTGATAGACAAAAACTCATATCTCCTGCCCATCTCCAAATTTGCTTTCCATCTTCTGCCTTTTTCATTCTCGATCCTTCATCTATTTCTTTCATGTTTTCTAGTGTCCTATATCTTTTCTTTGTCTGATAAACCTCTTTTATTTTCTGCTTCCCGCACTTGCTCTCTCTCTCTCTCTCTCTCATTCACCGGCTCCACCATTACTTGCAGGCATTTTTAAAACACACATCACTCACTCAGATCACCGAGCCCTGGAGCTGAAGCCGGGACCTTCAGGTGTCATTGGGTGCGTCTTGGTCCATGTGCTGCTCCGTGAGTGTGTGTAAGTGTGTGTGTAAGAAAGACTTATGAAGATATTGGAGTGTAAATCTGATTCCTTGGACAGATGGCAGGAGCGTCAGTGCACCCACAGATGCAGTTCTCATTTTTATTCAGGGACACACTCATCCTAGGCTGGAAAAATGGATGGAGTCAAATAAAGTGCGAAACGCAAAGGGGTTTGATAGACCAACGGAGAAGCAGAACATCAGAGAAATAGCTCGGAGAGCATTTGAAATGCGGCAAACTCCGCATATTAATTTGTTGCTAATTTATACCAGATATATCAGGCGTGCTGAAAATAATTGCCTGCAATTTTATGTATTATTTCTTGCCCACTGATTTATCTCTCTTAAAATATTAAATAACAGCATTGTGGAGTGCCAGCTTTTAAAATAAAGCCACCTCGTGTACTGTAGCTAAACATGTCACTGTTTTCGTCAGTACCATGATTCATGATGTAGAATGGCAGAATACAATAGAACACAGCAAAAAGCATCGATGCAGAAGAAGGAAATCAGGCATAGCGAAATCCGTCTTTGCCAAGCCTATCTGCTGTTTTGGAGTCTTCAGAAAGAGGTTATAGATGAATAGAAAAAAAATGAGAACAAAAATCACATTTACTTTCCCTCTCGCGGGTAACGTCGGAGTGGTTATGTTTAGCCTGCAAATTCGATGCTTATTTTTATCTGTGGTGAGGTGAACACACGGTCCCTCTGTATCTTCCTCCAGCGCTAGCCCAGACGTGCGCTCAGCGAAGCTCTTCAAACCCAGCTGCTCCGAAGAACAAAAGGACCAAAAAGATGGCAAAAATAGCAAGAGAGAGAATGACAAAAGATCAACGTAGTCATTCAATCAAGGCGATTTTGGTACTGATTGAGATGTTACGATTTTAGTACGCTCCCTGCTTGCTTTTTGCAACCACTGCACCAATTACTTTTCACTTTTTGACACCGGTACTCTGGCTGCTCTTGCAGCTTCCAGTAGTATAGGTTTTGCTTCCTGCTTAATGTTGGCGCCAAAAACAACATGTGACACAAAGATTCTGATTCTGAATCCTGAATCTGAATCTTTGTGTCACATGTTGTTTTTGGTGCCAGCATTAAGCAGGAAGCAAAACCTATACTACTGGAAGCTCTTTGGTCAAAACTCTTCTGAATCTACAATTAAAAAAGTGGCTAGCTATTCTGTTGACCTGTTGGTTCATTTCCCTCCTATTTTTTTACAGTACTGGTGGTTAATCAGACATCAGGAAGTCAGAAAGTCTGACTGATTCCCAATCAGAAACTTGAACCATAACGGCCACTGAAGACAGATTTCTGATTTGGAACCTCAACAACTTCAGCGACTTCAAAATCCAAGATGGCTGCTCTGTGCATCAAGCTGTAGTTATATAGCGTTTATTAGCACTTCTGTCTTATTTGCATCTCAGTAAATCAGTCATACACTAGTGCTGTCCAGTTTCTATCTATGGAGATGTTGCTACAGTATTTTCATTTCATTTCATTTTCTTAACCGCTTATTCCTATTTCAGGGTCATGGGAGAGCTGGTGCCTAGCCGGCAGCTTAGGGCGCAAGGCAGGAACAACCCTAGACAGGGCGCTAATCCATCATAGGGCACACACACACTCACACACTAGAGCCGCTTTAGAGACACCGATCAACTTAACGTGCATGTCTTTGGACTGTGGGAGGAAACCGGAGTACCTGAAGTAAACCCACGTGGACCTGGGGAGGGCATGCAGACTCCACATAGAAAGGACCCAGACCACCCCACCCGGGGATTGAACCCGGGACCTTCTTGCTGTGAGGCGACAGTGCTACCCACTGAGCCACCGTGTCGCCCGCTACAGTGTTTGTATATGCAAAATACCATGTACCAACTGGTCATTGCTAACAATGACTAGCAATGGCTAGAAATGGCTAGATTTCTTGTACTGGAATGCGATCACCTCAAATGTGATGTCATTCCATGCTCCAACTTTTGACTTCCAAGGTAAATAAAAGCAATATAGGTCCATCTGTCTATTAAGTCATAATCAATGATGAACTCACTTTTGCTAGGTTTATGACCAAGTAAGAAGATCCATTTGAATGACTGTCCAACTGGTAAATCTGGTGTGAAAGTGCCAACTTGTCTGACTTGCCATTCTGTGATGTCACTTCCAGTGCTTTACTGTGTGGTGAAACTGTGTGGGGAAAATGCTAGTGTTTTAAGCTATTGCGTGTACTTGTGCCTCACACTATGATGGTAAATCTTCTGTAAGCTTTAATACAAGGTTTTGGCCTAATACAATATGTTCATTTTTATCTTCTTGAAAATAAATTAAGCAATAACAAAACAACTCATTGAACATTAAATAAGTTTTTAATTCAGCCTATTTAACGGACCATTTAATACCTTTAGGTTTCTAATCTCCGTTTTTAAGCATTATACAGCCTCAAACAATCAGCGACCTGTCCTAAGACTCCATCCCTTTTGTTTTGGAATTGCTTGGTTTTAAGTGAACCAAAACATCCCGCACAAAGCTCTGCAGAATCTTTGCACATGTTGTGAGACTGCTTACTAAGCTGCACTGTGATTTCTCTCGACTCACTCTGTAACGTTTTGTTTAGGTCTTAGAAAGCACTGAATGGTCTTGACCCATAGTACCTGAGCAAACTTTTAGTCTTTACTGATCTGTCGAGCCTACTTCGAACAAAAGGTGCAGGCTGTCTGTTGGGACCCTGAATAATGAAGGTGGTTTTTATTTCTTGCACACTGATTTATGGGTGTTAAAATATTAAGCTGTGTGTTAAACTGTTAAAATATTAAATAGCACCATGGTGGAGTGCCAACTTTTAAAATAAGCTCGTGTACTGTAGCTAAACAGGTCTAAGCACTATTTTATTCAGTAACACGATTCATGATGTAGGATGACAAAAGAGATCCTCGCTTCTGTCAAATACAGTGAAAAGCATTGATGCAAAAGAAGTAAAAGTAGAACATTTACCTGGGATTGGCTATGGTCAATCAAATGTCTTCCAGCTAAGGCTTAATTCTGATGCTGCATAGCAATCATGCTGCAATACAATAAATTGTATTGTATTTATTATTGTATTTATTATTGCAGTTATTGTATTCCATATGTCTTGTTTTCGCTTTTGTTTTATGTAGCTTAGGAATACTAGGGTTCTGGGACTTATAATGTCTAATAGGTAGTACATGGCTAAAATTCTAGCAGTATTACAGCTCAAAGTAACTTGAATTCAGGTCTACCAGCCTTAGCATTGGATAATCCAAGTTGATGACTAAGCACTCTTGTAAGTCGCTCTGGATAAGAGCGTCTTCTAAATGCCATAAATGTAAATGTAAATGTATATGAGTTGCAAGTGAAATTGTCAGCAAACATCTGGTAGCTCAGAATCCTTACTAGAACCAGAAGATCTATCACATCACCCCATCTTATCAACACTTTTATGGATTATAAAATACTACAGGTATTACATGACATGAGGTATTGATGTGATACATGACCCTCTTCCCATTGGAAAAAATAAAGTTGGATCCAAAATGGCTGCCATGGTCAACACCCATCTTAAAAAGTTTTCCCCCTCCCGTATACTAATGTGCCACAAACAGGAAGTTGATATCACCAACCATTCCCATTTTATTTAGGTGTATTCATATAAATGGCCCACCCTGTAGTTTAAACTTTTAAAGCACTGATTGTACTTGACCCACAGTACCTGAGTGAATTTTTAGTCTGTTATGATCCATCACACCTTCTTTGATCAGGGTCTTTGTTGGTACCCTGACAAGTGACGGCTACAGCAGGGGACAGAGCTTCCTCTTACAAAGCAAAACCCACAGTTATGAAACAGCCTTTCAATTAGTGTTCAGGACTCAAAGTGTTTAAGTCTAGGCTGATAATCCAGCCTTTACTTTAGTCACTAGCTGTTCTTCTTATGTAAAGGTGCAGATCTGGAGGGTTTGTGGGCATAGAGTGTTCTGGGAAACTAGGACATTTGGATGCCCCCCCCCAACTTCCCCCCTCCCACAGACACTCTCATGCATTCACTCAGGTTTGTTGACGGTTGAGTGGCTGGCTGCTTTATGTCCCAGGGCTCCCTCATGTCTGTGTTAGCTTCTGGCTCTCCAATTTAGTTATGCTGTCATAGCTAGTCTTGCTGGAGTCCCTGCTTGCACTCTGCACACAATGTACATTTTCTCTAATGGTTTCGTGAAAGAGCGCAGGCACAGAGAGAGAGAGAGAGAGAGAGAGGTGGGGGGGGGCAGCGGAAAAAAATGGATATGGATAAATTCTCTTTCATATTTAAAACGCATTAATCGCATGGCGAAATGTCTGTTTACATCCCGTAGAGACGCTGAGTTGAAGAGGGAGGATGTGAAGTTAGGGAGAGGTGAAATGGCTTGGAGGTGGGATCTGAGCTGTGCCCTCTTTTGAAGGGACAAAATAGAAGAGACTCTGAAAGGAAGCTTGCATCATAAGTACTGTCAGTCAGAACACTTTCTGTGAACCGATTTGAAGACCACATGCCAGTTCATACGGAGACGCGGGGTTGAAGAGAGCCTACTCTTGTATTGTGGAACATTAATTATGAATGACCTGATATTAATCATTTCAAACCGCTCATATCTTTAAACTAGCATTCCGAACAGTGCATGTTTAATTATGGCAGGACAGGAAATGTGCTTCACATACCAACATGAACGTGATCGATTATTTTTTTTTCTTTTTTGCCTTTGGCTGCGAAAGTATTTCCTCATTGTTTACACATGACGCATTGGCAGAGACACCTACAGTTTGAACCCTGAGTGTGCCCTGAGTGTACTGTTTCCAGGCAAGAAATGAAAACAATTTAAATGAGAATATTACTACAGTACTTTCAGAGATAATTTGGATAATTTGGATAATTTTGGTTTTGGATATTTGCTGAGTTTTGTTAATTTGATCTGAGGTAAGAAGAAGAATTTGAGTTAAGAAGACATGCATTAATGTCTGCTTACTGTTACTTTTTCAGTGTTCTCTCTCTGTCTCTTTTCCATCTCTTATTCTTTTTTGTTCTCCTTTCCATTCTTTTCACACCTCAAAACCTAATGTAAGATTTTCGAATTAAAGCATTGCTTGCACTGTGTGTGCGCAGCTTCAGCTACCGCTGACCGTGTCACCCAGACGCAGAGATGATAATATTCTGTCTGTCTTTAGGAGCAAGAGCAGTCGAAATGCTCCACTTTCAAGCTTATTAAAAAGAAGCAAAGCCTCATTACCATAATACATAGTGCAGCACTTTTGCTGCACACCAACCAAGAATGGACCCAAACACATCATGGTAAGAAGTGGTCTTGCCCTCCGTGGGGTATGTGTGTGTGTATGTGTGTGTGTGTGTGAGACAGAGAAAGAGGGAGAGAAAGAGTTTGCAGATTTCATACCTAATTAGGTTAGCTTCTTGTATTTTTCTGTTTTGGCATGTGCATAAAGCTGTTTATACTCACGAGGAAGCTGAGAGGTTTTATAGCCGAAAGTCAGAAATAGGACATGGTGATTATACTGCAATTGTTTGACAGTTGGGATTTAATCCCTTGAATTATATCAGATAGTTCCTGATTGAAACATTTAAGCTTTGAGGAAAGACTGATGGGAGGGAAAAAGAATGAAATAATCATTCAATAATCAAGTTCCTATGGTTTCAGAAGTACAGTATACATGCGGTGATGAACAGACTGCACTGATATAGAGTAGAGTATGTAGAGTAACAGGAATTATATATAACTGTTAATGTGAGGAAGAGACCAGTGGCTACATTTTCATTAATTTTCTGCGCAAATTCTAAGCGATAGAACCTATGCTCTGTAATGATGCCATTTCACCAAAAAAAACTTGTGGCATAGGTTTTGTTTTCCTAATTAGCACAATTATTAAAACCCAGAGAAGATGGAGGTGAAATGAAGCTATCATCTTATACAAGGAAATGCCTGAAAAAAATGTTTCCAATGTTATTTTTACCAAAATCTCTGTATTGAGAAACATTTTAAACGCTAAAGCAATTTTCAGTCAAATTGCTGGACCAATGAAACAAATGACAGCACAATGCAAAAAGATTCATTTTTTTGGGAAGGAAGTAGTTTATGGGAAGGAAGTTTATGGACATTTGAGCATGACACCTTTATGTACATCCCATTCCACATTGAGTCCCTCTTTGCAGTTATAATAAGTTATTACAACCTTCTGGGAAGTCTTTCCACAAGATTTTGGGGTGTGGCTGTGGGCATTTGTGCATTAATGAGGTCAGACACTGATGTTGGGTGAGGAGGTGTGGTACGCAGTTGGTGTTCCAGTTAATCCCGAACATGTTTGGTGGGGTTGAGGTCTAGGGCTCTGTGCAGATCACTTGGAGTCTTCCAATCCATCCTTGGCAAACCATGTCTTCATGGAGCTCGTGTGGTAGAGAAGCTCTGCTGACATCGTCTTCTTCTTTGTAAAAGAATTTATTAATACAAATATCAAATGATAACAGAATCAGACAAGTATCGGTTACAAGCTTTGCGCACAGCTTGGAGAGCACCTTAGCCAGGATATACTCTGAATTTTGCCGCTTGAAGAAAATCCTTATCTAGGCCTCTTAGACAGACTCTTGGCATCATTCTGTCTGGTCTAAGTCACTTAGAAATCCTTGATGTTTAAATTCTGCTTTGTTTACAAATCACCACCATATGCTTTACATTTGATTGTCAATAGGCCCCTTCCTGTATAGGCCCCCAAATTCAAGACCAAATGGCCTCAGGCAGTCCGAATGTCATGACTATGATTATGATTAATTACCAGAGAGACCTCAAGGACCTTTTGTGCATTACACTGAAGAAACACTGAAGGGCAGACACTACACTCGCTTTGTGCACAGGGGCATTGTCATTCTGGAACAAGTTTGGGCTTGTTAGTTCCAGTGAAAGGAAATTAAAGATTCTAGACAACTTTGTGGGGCACTTTAAGGAAAAGGTGTGATGTTTGGGTGTCCACAAACTTTTGGCCATATATTGTAGATGCCTGCAATTTTTTATACTGGGTGATTCCAGGACTGAGCGAACTTATTTGGCACATAACACTTAGTGTTGCAAACCTCACAGCTCCCAGGTTTCTGGTTTGTTCCTGAGCTGTGGTTACTATATCTCTGGAGTTTCTATGCAAGTGGATGTAGTGGATAAAGCAGTTACTGAAAGTGAGTAAGTGACAGTGAGCGAGTATTTTTCTTCTTCTCATTATCTTCAGGAAATTCAAACGATGCAGCATCCTGTTGACCATGCAAGTGTACAATATTCCCTGTAATTCAGGTAACAGGGATGAGTGAATGTTGTGGGACAAGACTGAAATGCACATAATGTACATCACGAAATATATAAAAATGATATAAGCATGAGATATTCGATACAATTCAATTTTATTTCTAAAGGCCGGCGATGACGAGGAAAAACTCCCTGAGATGTCAAGAGAAAGAAACCTTGAGAGGATCCAGACTCAATAGAGAACCCATGCTCATTTGGGTGACACCGGATAAATAATAATCCCTTCTATAGTACCTGTGTGCCTTGTAATAAAAAAAAAACTGCAATTGTAACTCATTAAAGTTTTAACCTTAACTCAACTTTGTTTACTGATGGAGATTTGGCTGATAAACTACAAACCTGTCCATGGCAATTAGCCCTAGCCATCACAGGAATTTTGCTGATATCAGTTGCAAAGCCAAATCCATTGTTTCTAAGTGTATCTTTAAGCTGTGCGTCAAGGAGATCTTCAGGATGTCCACGTGGGGCCGTCCTCAGAAGCAGCATTTGGCGATGAAATGGATTTTTCCTATTAACGCAATAAAAGAAATAGGATTTTGCAGCATGTTTCGAGATAAAGTGTTTACAGTTGCCTGGGATAGGCAAAATGCCATAGACAAATTTATAGTAGACCCAGCAGGTTGTTGTGAAAGGCGCTGAACCATCCAGTTGGAAAAATTCTTATTGAAACTGTCAGTAATTCGTCTTAGTCACTGCTATATATGACCTCTAGGGATCAAAATCCCAGTTCCCGGAACTTTTATTTAAGTTCCTTTGTTTCACTGCTTCCCTGCAGACTCTAACAGCCACCCTATGCATATTTGCCAAAGTTCATGGATCCTTGCCTAGCCTAGGCTGTCTTGTTTTATACATCTCCTGACCCTTGCCTGTTTTTGACCATGATTCCTTGGTAATGTATCAGCTTGTATTTGCATGCTTTCCCTGAAATTGGACTGTTTGGCAAGTTACTTTTCTCTGGATTTCTGTCACATTCCCCAGAAAATCTGTCTCCCAGAATCTCCTGCTGAGTACCACGCCCACACATCCCGCCAACCTGCTCGAGCTGAACAATTTACTAATCACAATCGCACCTGCATCACATTTATTAATCAGCTCTTCAGCTTAATTAGGTCTCAGTTTGCTTTGCTTATTGCTACATCTTGTTTGTGCCCCCCAGCCTACACCGTGAAGCCTTTATTTTGCCAGTATTGATCTCCTTTGAATGACTTATGATCTTTTTTTTGCCCTTTGGAGTTCGCCTTTGGTTTTTTGAACTCCATCACCCTTCTTTATTCACACTTAAGATCATTGGATTGTCTCTTCTGATTCATAGTTGAAATCCCATGAAGTGACTTGAGATTTGGACAGGAAGAGCCAATAGTGTTGGAGCACCACAAACACCACCTTCTTTCTGAATCCAAGCAATATTGTCTGTGTTTCAGTGAACTAGCTACCTATGGATAACAGTGAAGTCTTTACATAGAGCAACTGTGGAGGATTTCTTTATACTGCCTTCACCCACAACTGTTCACGTTAATGAGCAGAGCATCCTAGCTGCTGTTTGGAAGTTTAGACACGGGTACATATTTAAGCTGAGGCGGATGTGTGCTTATAGAAATAGGATGCCGGATGGGTTGGTATTAGTTGAATATTGTGGTAATTGATATCCCTTTACTTTTCCTGATGGAGAACCTGCATGACTGAATCGCATCCCGGCATTAAACAGCATCAGGTTGGTTAAAAATCCTCCAAGACTTGTCTTTTTTTGTTCCCCAACCAAGTGATAGTTAGTAAAGGGAGACAGCCATGTCATAAATTGCACAGAAGAACTATGTTTACCGCTTACACACTGCTACTGTAGAGCAAAACAAGAATGTTTTAGGGTTCATTTACTCAGACACAATACTACAAAGGGTTAACAAAAGTGTTAACTATTTTCCAGCTAAATTAAAGTGAGAATATCTCCAACACTAGATGTACTGATGCACTGTATGCTAATGGATGGGTAAAGTTGTTCCTGGGGCACTTCAGCCTCAATTTCAAACGATTTTGCTAACGATTTTAGTTTAGCAGAATGTTTATGCTTTTAGAACATTATATGTGGAACATCTTGTGTTCTGGTGGTAGTGGTGGCTCTATTACGTTAGGACTACTGCTGGATTGCTGCTCCGAACGTCATGGGTTCGAGCTTTTTCATTGCTAGGCTGCCATTCTTGGGCCCTTGAATAAGACCCTTAACCCTCTGGTCAAATCAGCCACTGGGGGTGCAGTGTACTCATACTGTAGTGCTGGTCCCAGACCCAATTAATGGACTTGGGACCAGCGTCATGCACGGCATCCGGTGTAAATCCACTGTAACAGAAACTTAACTGGTTAACAATAATTTTAGTTTGTGTTCAGCTGTTGAAATGATGTGAGCAAACCAATGTTAGGCCCATATTTTTTTAACTCTTTGCCTAACATTCTTCGAACCTGTTGATATTTGAATAAACTTCCTACTTTGGCTTTTCTCTTCTGGGAGATTGCTGAGATCGCCAACATGCCGTTGTATGATCAGCAGAATGGCTCCACTTTCTTTCTTATGCTCGAGACCAACTTTCGTCCCTTGTGCTTTGCACTGTGAGATGAACAGTGGGATAGATTGGCGAGTTTGATATCATCCAGCAAGGATTAAACCACTGTTCTGTGCTTCAGAACCCCAGAGATGTCAACAGTCTAGCAATCTGTTTTTAAAAAGCATGCTCTCCGTCATGGCCAGCTTATGCAACAGACGGAAGCTATTAAGACAAGTCCTGAAAACAAGCTATTTTTTTTTCTTTCCCACCCTTCAATTTCTTGCTTGTTAGAAGAACAGCATAAATACATAAACACCTGCTGTACTGTTGAGAGGCTCTGATGGATTTAACCAAAGAGTGTTCATGCGGTGGGAGCTTGTTACTCTGCGATCTCCATGTTTCAATGAATAAATATGAAGTTCGGTTGCCAAATCTGTTTATATGCAAGCAGGCTTGTGGAAATGACGCATTAAAATCTCATCCTCTGCTTCAGTCCAGCAGGTACTGCTTTTCCTGGGTTTTCTGATTCAATGTAGCCCCTGGAATACATTGCATATAGAGGGGCTGCATCCACAAACACCTAGCCGAAGCCCAGGAATCCCCCAGGAACCGTTAATTAGCATCAATAACGACAGTGGGGCGGCACGATGGCGCAGTGGATAGCACTGTTGCCTCACAGCAAGAAGGACCCGGGTTCAATCCCCGGGTGGGGCGACCTGGGAAATTTCTGTGTGGAGTTTGC
>JAOVVG010000004.1:20217299-20228166 GCA_028566375.1 Leptodoras nelsoni
ATGAATCTAAAATATATGAAAGTCTAATGTTTATCAGTACATTACAGAAAATAATGAACTTTATCACAATATGCTAAGTTTTTGAGCAGGACCTGTACTAGTTTATGCATTGGCGTAGGAACGGAGGGGGGGTGATGGGCGTGGCGATGGGCGTGTCCCACCCAATATTGTAAACCATTGCATTTGTCCCACCCGAAGATGCAGAGACTCTGACTCCCTGTGAACGCACCCAAACATTACACCGTGAGCTGAGATTTAAAAAAAAATGTAATTTTTATTCTTAAAGCGCGACACAGAGGCCAAGTTAGCGCGTTTTACCAGCAAATTACATGCTCGGTTGTGTGTCTGTGTGGCGCTGAGTCTTCTTCTGTTGAGCTTCCTGTTAAGAAATGTCCCCCAACCACAAGCTTCACCTCGCCGGAGCGTCTGCTTTGTCACTTTAGCTTTCAGCAGCTTTGAACCTGAGGTCAGTAACAAGAACACAACAAACAACAACCACGGCTAATTATATCAAGCGTTTAACGTCTTGTTATGGTAACATACTAGGCTGCTTGGCTAACATTAACATTATTAACATTAACAATATAGCTGGGGTCAAGCTGTTAGCGCTCTGAAGCGTCAGGTGTAACGTTAGTTTCTGTATTAAATCCATTAGTGATCACTGTTAACGGTTGTGCCTTTTATCAAACATTTTGCACATGTAGAAGAGTTCAAAATGACCAGAACTGATCATCTAAGCATTACTTGGTTTGAAATATTACATACAAATATATTTTCAGAAGAACCCTGGTGCAGAAATAGAAGAGAGAGAAGGAGAAGCAGGTGGAGCTGCAGGGTGTGCAGGGGTTTTACATCCATTTCCTTTTTGTAATGGAGTAAAGGAGAAAGGAGACCAATAAATGGAAATAATACAATATGCTTACTTTCAGATAAGCCCCCCGAGTCCCCTTATAACCCCCCACCTCCTCAACAGGGAGTAGACTCTTTGCTTTTGTACACTTTTTTCCAACACCAATTGTAACATTCTACATCATTATGCTGGGATTTATTCTAGCTAAAGACTCCAGACTTAGTGAATTATATTCAATAGGAAAAGAGAGAATATGGTATTCACACACTGATCAGACATAACATTATGACCACCTCCTTTTTCTCCTTTGCCCATTTTCTCAGTCCCACTTACCACATAGCTGCACTTTGTACTTCTACAATTAGCATTGCCTCCATTTTGGATCTACAGTATAAAGCCCTACCCCTTCAGGCCACAATGTACCATAGAGACCAAGCATGAGCGCTGTCAGAGTTCACCAAACTTGAAGTTGCTGCAAAGTTTCGCTCACGAAATGTATAATCGTCCCGGAAGTTGGTGCAATGTGAAATAAATCCTCATGTCTAATTCCATTAAAGGAATATGATTTCACATACAAAATGTCGCTGATTGAAAGTCTGTGGCCGCATGTGAAGCAATTCGGTCATGTCATTTGTGTTAGTATACAAACATCCTGGTATTAAAAGGAGAAACGTATGCTCTCATCAGTCTGAGCCAAGATCAGCTACCAACTGTTTCAAAGAAACAGATGCTAATTGTCTAACAAAGGCAAATAAATCTCTTTCATCCAGTTTTAATGACAAACTAGAGAGGTGTATTTCCTGAAGAAAAAGCGAGTGTGATTGCAGCAAAGCAGTGACATTAGCATCAGCACTAGTGTCTGTGTGTCTTTGTGTGTCTGTGTCTGTCTGTCTGTGTGTGTGTGTGTGTGTGTGTCTGTCTGTGTGTATGTGTGTGTGTGTGTGTCTGTCTGTGTGTATGTGTGTGTGTGTGTGTCTGTCTGTGTATGTGTCTTTGTGTGTCTGTCTCTCTGTGTCTGTCTGTCTGTGCATGTCTGTCTGTGCCTGTGTGTAAGCACATAGCTTAGTTTAGTGGAAGGTGCCAGTACTTTTGCTCAAAGCGCGCGCGCGCGCGCGAGTGTGTGTGTGCGTGTGTGAGTACATAGCTTGGGGGTGCCAATACTTTTGCTCAAACCTGTGTGTGGCATACAGTAGCCGGGAGTGTAAATGCATTTGATCAGACTGGTCATAGTGTGTATACAAACTGTTATTCAAGCAGAAGTACAGATGACAAAAAATTTGAAACTGAAATGAAAATCAATGGGAGTGGATGGGGAAAAAAGGGGGATAAAAACGAGTGTGGAGGGTAAACGAGTGCACGGATCCCTTCGCCTTATACAAGAGCACTGATCCCGACCGTGTAGGACGTTTTAAAGTTGGAACGGTGTCATAAATCCAGACAAAACTACCCTGAATACTTCTGACAGATAACAATAGTGTGATTGCTTACTGCCTACTGCAATCACACTAATTATGCAACCAGGCCAGTTTGGAGGCCGTTTTTGCCTTCCTGATTTTAAACGCTTATCCCCCCAGATTATATCCAGTGATGGAAAGTAATTAAGTACATTTACTCAAGTACTGTACTTAAGTATAATTTTGAGGTACTTGTACGTTACTTGAATGTTTGCATTTGATGCTACTTTCTTCTTCTACTTCACTACATTTCAGAGGGAAATACTGCACTTTCTACTCCATTACATTTATTTGACAGCTTTAGTTACTAGTTACTTTTAAGACGAACATTTTGCACAAGCTTTTACAACTTATACAACCTATAATATAACGTTGTCAGCGATGAAACCGGTGGTTTCTGGCTTCTGAAGTCTTACAGGAAGAGCAGCATGGCATTGGGTCGCGTTTCAGACGTTGTGAGGTTAACAGCGCCACCAAATAGTGTTTTTTCCCCTCTAAAATTGCACGTGGTTTCATTTCATTGCAGTAAATGTTCACCAAAGATTACACAAAAAGCCCAAAAACCGATTGTGTATCAGTACAATTTTATACAGTTCCAACTAGCTCCGCCTCCAGCAGCTACAACACTTAACACGCTGCTTACACACTGATGCTTCAGCACTAATCACCTAATGATGACGTATCTAATAATATATCAGTCAGAGGGACCAAACTGGTACTTTTACTTTAATACTTTAACTACATTTTGCTGCTAATAAGTTACTTATGCACTTTTACTTGAGTAGAGTTGTTCATGCAGGACCTTTACTTGTAATGGAGCATCTTTACATTGCTGTGTCGATACATTTACTGAAGTAAAGGATCTAAATACGTCTTATGATTATATCATAACCATTCTGATGATTCTACTCACAGTTTGGTTGTAACTTCCTGTGGTTTATAATAGTAAATATTAAACATGCCTACATTTCAACATTGTGTGGTGTAGTGTGAGGGGGATGCACCAAGTGTCACGCATGAAACATCATCATCAACATTCAGTGACAGATGGTCTGAACCGTTATGTGTCAGGCTTATTTTGATCTGAAGCGTGTTCAGAAGAAATTCCTCAACATCCCAGATCTGGATATGGAAGTGTGTGATGTTTTATTCTGGGCTTGATGACTAAAAGACACAAATTCAGGGCAAAAAAAAAAAAACGGTGTTAAAGCTGTCATTACATCTGGTTAGGATTGTATGAATTTAGTAGCATGGCCTAGACCTAAGATATCGCATCATGGAAACAATTTTGCAATTAAAAACCTCATGGCTTTCCT
The DNA here is from genome assembly GCA_028566375.1 of Leptodoras nelsoni. Classification (NCBI taxonomy): domain Eukaryota; kingdom Metazoa; phylum Chordata; class Actinopteri; order Siluriformes; family Doradidae; genus Leptodoras; species Leptodoras nelsoni. The sequence goes on from JAOVVG010000004.1 coordinate 20,220,920, forward strand.
TTTCATCCCTTTCAAACAGACACCGCTCTGCACTTACAAAAGCAGTTATGGTATTTTACACGCTTGCGTCATTCCTCATGATCATAGTGTTTAAAGGGGAAAAAAATCATTAAGCGATATTGATGCTTTTTCAGCGAAGGAATACTTTTACACTTAATTCATTTAGAAGGATATGGCCATGGAGATGTAAAGCAAGGCAGAATGAGGATGGCACTAATAATGAAATAATTCAGATTCAGAGTTTGGTAAAATTCTGCATAATACCGTGTCACTATCTGTATCTGTATCTGCATTCAGACTTGAAGCTGAAACTGATGTTCCCTAAACTGGATTTTCCATAAACGGAATATGTAACCTGGATCCCAAAACACCGGAATACACTGGTTTCTCAGCGACAGCTATATTTGGTACAGTTTGTATTATTCCCGCTAATAATTTTATTACTAGTATTAGTGTTTTCTTTTCATTATTTTTGTTTGTACCTGCCTGTGACATTTAAAAAAAATTACAGCTGGTTCTACTTCCTGAAACATAATCAAACTAGCTTAATTTAAACCACCGCTACCCAGACCAGGCAGATACTAATGAATGATTGAAGGAACGAAGGAAGGAATGAGCTATGTAAATGTTCTTGCACATTAATTTGCTCCTTCTTTGTCCCACACAAGTCCCATATTGTTTTTCACAAGGGTACCACTGTTAGTTTCAACCAGAGTCCAAGCAATGAAATAGATACATATGAATAGCCAGTTATTACACTTTCTGTCTACTTTGCTAGTAAAAAAAACATTTTAAATCTGCAAAATATATTAATTCCTTCAAAACTATTGTTAACTGCTGTGCAGACAGAAACGCCATTTCCAGAAAAGTTGGGACACTTTCTTTCAATTGTATTAAAAGCTGAAATGTGTAATTGGTTCATTCACTTGAAGCTTTATTTAACAGATTAAATGACAAAAAATTTCAGTGCTTTCAATAACAAACTTAGTTCTATTCGTGAAATAAGGCAAAATAGGATGGAAAAGGTTATACTCAAAGTAACACTTGAAGGTTCCACAATTAACAGGTTAACTGTTAGAGATGATCAAGATTGAGTATAAAGGAGCATCCACTAAAGGCTTAGAAGGCGGATCGTGGTTCACCACTTTGAGAATTGTCAGTCAGTTCAGAGACAATGCTTGTCAGTATTTCAATCCTGTGTATACAGATTTGACAATAAAGTTGACTTTGACTTTTGACTTTGACTTAATGATTCTAAATAAAAGCATAAATCAATAAAAAAAAAAAATTGAAAACAAACTCACATAAAACCATCATGACTCCTCTATGTCTTCAATCTCACAGACATAGAGGAGTTTAAACCCCGTTGGTAGCTCATCCTACTCATATTTTTCAGTGCGCTCCTGTACAAACATCTCACAGTAACATTTCAGATATCATAACAGCAATTTATGGCATGATTACTGAATATTTCTGTCGTTTCAGGATGTTTTCTTTCCTTTGCTGCCGATGCTTTCCGATTGACTGACTGCCTTTTTTTAAATATTACACCTCTGCTAATCAATAATACAATGTAATATGGTTTTTTTTCCAGGCTTTAAAGATGTTGCTTTTATTTGCATCTGGTAACCTATTGGCAGGTTTTAGTGCAACAAAAATTCCAAAGTACTTAACCGCTGTCTTTCTGTGACTACTTTGCACTTTACCATAATGAACAGTAGCGGAACTTTGGACGTGTTGAGTTTGGGTTTTACTGACGTTGCCGTTCCAAATCATTTCCAAAGCATTTTTCACGAGCTTATTCCAAAACTATTTTTATATTCTGTAAGCAAGTAGGTACCCATTATGGCCAGTAATACCGGATTAACCAGATAATTAAAACAAGCGTGATTACTAAAGCAGCAAGTCATTTACACAGACACAAATAATAGCATTTGGATGTACTGCATTATTTTGGCACTGGACGGTACAGTTTGTTTTATTCCCGCTATTGATTTTATTATTAGTCTTAGTATTATTATTATTAGTCAGCAGTGCCGTACCTGCCTGTGATATTTTTTTTAACAATTACAAGCTGGTTCTATATGGCATTTGGCAGACACCCTTATCCAGAGTGACTTACATTTACCTCATTTATACAGCTGAGCAGTTGAGGATTAAGGGCCTTGCTCAAGGGCCCAACAGGGGCAGCTTGGTGGTGGTGGTAAGGCTTGAACCCCCAACCTTCTATTCAGTAACACAACACCTTAACCACTGAGCCACCCCTGCCCCTATGTCCTGAAACTAGCTTCATTTAAACCACCAGACCAGGCAGGTACTAAAGATAAATGACTGATGGATGGATGAATGAGTGAGTGAGTGAATAAATGAGCTTTATAATTGTTCAGGTAAATTAATATGCTCCTTCTTTGCCCCACATGTTCCCATATTGTTTATTTTCACAAGGGTCACACCATTATTCTCACTCTGAGTACAAGCCAACAGTCAAAACATCCATCAGGTTGTTTTGACTATCAATTCTGACTAAAATTCTGTGTCAAAGAAGCAAAACTATCTAGCTTAGTATTTAGTTAGCATAACAATGTGCTAGTCTTGAACAAGTAATGAGGCATGCTGCAGAGCAAATAGTGGTCATTAAGTTTGCTGAAAAATGACAATATGTCATAAATCGCTGCTGTTCACTAACTAATCAATCACAGTTAAAGTAAATCTTTGCCTTTTGCTAATGATGCTTTATCACTTAGCAGCCCGAGACGAGGTACAGCATCTCTAGATCAAATCTAATCTAATCTAATCTAACCGTAGGCGGTTTGGCCTGTCCAATTTTTTTTTTTTTTTTGCTTTGCTTTCAGGCTCCACTTTTATATTCATAATCAAAAGGTATTTCAATGCGGGTGAGCTGCTGCGCCGTTAGAAACAAATCATTTCAGACTCTGCAAAGCGATGTAATTGGACCAAGGCTTAGCGAGTCCTAAATCAGTGGATGAAATGAGGTCCTTTTGAATACAGCACACTTTCCTGGATCTCTAAATCAGGAAAACCTAAGACAAGGGTTCAGGTTGCTGTAGTAGCTGTAATTCATTAGATATAGGCTAATAGAGTAGAAACGTAAATTATAGGCGTGAAGCATTTGTTCGGCTTCCGGCGTCTAGTTTTAAAAGGTAGAGCTAAAGGAACGAGCTCGAGCGGATAAACGGCATAACGCATGTGTCGGCCGGTCGTTTCGCGCATCACCGTTCCAAAAAAAGAAGATAGCGTTTTGCCTGACAACACACCAAGAACATGCTTTCATATCTGACAACTTCCAGGCAGTGTGTCTTGCGCGCGCTTTGTGCATAATCACTCGGTCGGGACACATCCCGCGTTTCTGACACACGGCGAACGCTGTATTCTGATGCATGCGGCTTGTAGTTGTCTCCTCCTAATTACCAAAGACATGCCACTGTCAGCAGTGTCATGCCAGGCTAATGTCTCCTCGGAGGCTGACAGCCACTGTGTCAGCCTGTTCGGAGGCGGCTACATCAGTGTTCCCGAAGATAAAGCGAATTAAAATCCTGTCAAGGCCTCACAAACGGTCACTTGAGCCAAAAAAAAAAAGAACGAAAGAAGAAGAAGAGAAGGGAGGACTGTAATTACCATGTGTTCTTGTTTGCCTTTGTGCTTCATAACAAAGCAAACTTAATTAGACATCTCTGGATAAAGTCTCCCAAAGAGGTCCACACGTGTCAACAAGCTTTTTTTTTTAACAAAGCAGCCAAAAATATGCAGCAGGTATTCATTTAAATTTGATTTTATGCCTCTAATTTGCATGCTTCCTTTCTTACCCTGGGGGAAAATAAGTGTGTGTGTGTGTGCGTGCACACCTCAGGGGTTACCCTACACTTAACATTGAATGAGGAATGACTTTGCAATTGCTAGGCTCTGCTAATGACAGCGTCGTTCATTGATCCCCCTTCACCCGCCCCCCTCGTGTCAGTCAATATCACACCATTACCAGAGGAGCAGGCTTTTCCGGCTGATGTTTAGACATCCCTGCTCATATGCAACGCTGAGACAACCAGCCTCCTGCTTCCTTATAGAAAAAGCTTTCCTTCCTCCTTTCCTCCTCCATCTTATGCAGTAAGCAGTATTTCAAACGTACCTCCGTGCTCTTTTTGATCGCCAATAACGCAAGACCATTACACGTACGCCGACTCTCGAACTGCGCTCGTCATCTCCATGCCCGCTCTCCATGTTCTGAACATCGTTCGGATCCGAACGCTTCACTTTACAGGGTACATCGATTGATTTTCTCTTGCTTTGAAAATAATTACAGGAAGCACCCCATCTCCCCCTCCATACACACACTTTCCAAAAAACATTTCCTTGTTCCTATGGTAGTGTGGTTGAAAATGTTCATGAGTAATGCCAGAGCAAAACGACACCCTTGAACATGGCACCGAATATGCCTAATAGCAGTGGCCTTGTGCTAACAGCCTGACAGGCTAATCATAACAGTGTGCAGCCGACAGTGGACAAGGCCAGCATGTCGACACTGACACTTCTCAGACAGGTGGCCTGATTAATGCCAGCCTCCCTTAACCTAGTAACCGCTTCCCGGGTTTAATACCGACGCTCTTGACAACACGTCTCGCTGACAGCAAACCAGTTGACTCCAACTAGTCAAATCTTGCTATTTATAAGCAGTGGCTGGTGCCAGGAAATACAAGAATAGATTTATTTATGGATCGGAATACTAAGAATGAAGATTAGGGGATCACAAATATGTCGGTTTGTAATAATTTATGGGACCGTGAACCGAATTTTGTGCTGCTACTCCAGAAACGGTTTTCATTAGACGCTAATTTTTCACTTTGGCGTCCGTCTTTAAACAAATATTTCACATCATTTAATCCTTTATGGACCATTATGACTAATACATACTGTAGAATCCTCTTTCAACACTCCAGCTCCTCCACACCTAATACATTTTCACCTAATACAAGTTTTTCTCTTATATCTTTATATAAAAACCTTTACATTGATACATTATGAATCAATTTGAGTGATGGGTTATGAGGTATAGTACGGGTTTGACAGGACAGATCAGTAGCTGTGGGTCTGAGCTAGCTGATTCGTTTCAATTTTGTAGTTCAATGAATGTCCGGAAAGTAACGAGAATTAAATGGGCTCTGTAGGGCTTATAAACGGGGATACGTTTTTAATCTTGGGGAACTAGAAGAAATCACACTGAGCCACGTCGGGGCTATAGTCTGGATGTGGAGGAAACAGTTCTCTCACAGAGAACAGGAAATCTGATGGCGCACACGTGAAACACTCTTCCTCAAAACTCCAAGCTAAAATGTTGCATTTACTATTGGACCTTCTGGTACGAATTCTTGATAGACTAGCCCATGAGAATGAAAAAACGACAATGAACAGTGGCTTGATTTGCTCAAGCGAGCTTTCTTTAGGGGAGGTGATGTTGTGAGGTGACACGGTGGCTCGGTGGGTAGCACTGTCGCCTCACAGCAAGAAGGTCCCGGGTTCGATCCCGGGGTGGGGCAGTCTGGGTCTTTTCTGTGTGGAGGCTGCATGTCCTCCCCGTGTCCGCGTGGGTTTACTCCGGGTACTCCGGTTTCCTCCCACAGTCCAAAGGGGCCCTAGTGTGTGAGTGTGTGCCCTACGATGTATTGGCGCCCTGTCTAGGGTTGTTCCTGCCTTGCACCCTATTTGGCCGGCTAGGCACCGGCTCTCCTGTGACCCTGAAAAGGAATAAGCGGCCAAGAAGATGAATGAATGTTGTTGTGAGCCATTCAGCACTTTTTTGTCTCTTTTGTATCAAGATCGTACTCGAGCACCCATGATTCATGTCCCGTGATCACTCAAGGAAATTGGGCTCTGTTTTTACTGATCGGGTGACAATAGAGTAACTTGTCCATAATGATGCACTTTTACTGATTTTCATGCAGAACTTGATCATATACCGTTGCTCCAAACTCACTTGCATTGTTCCAGTGATGAGGCGCTTCAGCAAGGTTTCACAAAAACAAACGTCTGGGAACGGGGAAGGCTAGAACTCAACTGAAACGGGTCCTACTGTTTATCTGAGATCCCACTCTAATTGACCTTGAACCACCATCCCCATGCGTAAGCCCTATGGAGTGTGGGAATTTCATTCTCATTACTTTCCAGACAGATCTCGTGTGTATATAAAAAAATGTTACAGTTGTACCTTGATACTGTAACTATAATGCAGAGGAATTCAGAATCCCATCACCTGCGGCACTACGTGCATTAGCCAGATCCGCTCAGAAATCATTGTTTTGTTTGCCCGGGGGACAGATGATTTTGTTTCTGAATCAGGGACATGCTGTAAATGCCAAGCAACATGAGCTTTGTTATAGAACTCTTCTGCTACATTGGAACCTGCTTTATTGGAACCAAGAATGTTCCAGCATGACAATGCCACTGTGCACAAAGCACGATCCATGCATACATGGTTTCCCAAGGCAGTTTGGAAGAACGCAGTGTCCTGCACAGAGCCCTGAGCTCAAACCCACTTCGCACCTTTGCATGCTCCAAACCCAACCATGCTCCAAATTCTAGTGGAAAGTCTTCTTCTTCCAAGTGGGGAACAACTCCATATTAATGTCCATCAATTTGTAATGGATTTTCAATGGCCAGATGTCCATATACTTTTGGCCACATGGTGTTGCTTTCCAAGCAAGTAACATGTGACTACCAGAGATGCCGAATCAAATAGCCAGATCTTGATTGGTGACAAAAACTCATGTCAAACACACCTGTAAAGCACTTCAGCACAGAGGACAGACACTTAGCAGGAGAGATGCAAAATCACAAGGAATTGGCACAGAATTAAATCAGTACCTCCATCATCCAGACTAGTCAACAGCCGTCTGTTGCTTGCCTTATGGCACCTTGCAGAGCTTCCATGTGCACAGAATGTGTATCTAATGCCTAAAAATCTTTAGCACACAAAAGTAGGGCCCTTTAATTAACTACTTAATGTTCATAAATATTTGATTTTCTAGCTTGGCAAACTGTTAAACAAACAGTTGTATTATACCTAACTACAGTGGTTAGACAATGAAACTGAAACACCTGTCATTTTAGACCACAATAATTTATTAGTATGGTGTAGGGCCTCGTTTTGTGGCTAATACAGCGTCAATTCGTCTTGGGAATGACATTTACAAGTCCTGCACAGTGGTCAGAGGGATTTTAAGCCATTCTTCTTGCAGGAT
>JAOVVG010000004.1:20233893-20244213 GCA_028566375.1 Leptodoras nelsoni
GTAGATTGACCGGTAAATCGAGAGCTTCGCCTTTTGGCTCAGCTCCTTCTTCACCACGACGGATCGATACACCGACCACATAACTGCGGCGGCAGCACCGATCCATCTGTCAAACTCACGCTCAGATACCATTTGTTCATCTAAACACAGTAAGCTAACTATGTTCGTTCACTATAGGTAACTCCTGAGAACAAATGTAGCCCTGCTGTCTCAAACGAGCTAGCTTGTTTCTTGATGTAGGTTTTAGATGAGGTATTTAGGTTTGTTAGACAATAACAACTGACTGACAAGCTAATCATGGTAAATTTTTTTTGGTTAGCAAGCCAACTTCACCAAGGTAATATGAGTTAGCTAGCTACTGTAGCTGAGATGAAAAGGGGCGCTACAAAGAAGGAGCTCCTTGGCGAACACTTTTCTGGCTTGCTAATAAAATTTAATGTAGTTGCCTGACTATAGAGCTCTGGAAGTTGATGTCAAAATCAAAACACAGCCTCATTGGCAGGAGATGGTCCTGCTTATCTTGATTGGTTGGACGTTGGCGGTTCACATCTTGGGTTTTATTTTTTCCAACAATGGCTTATACCGAGACCTTGAGCAGATATTGTACTTTGGCGTAACTTGACTTCTATAACAAATTTGGACCACTGATGCAACCAAGCAGATGATTTGCTTGTCATCCTGAAGCCTTTGGTATTCAGCTCTGTAACACTGATGGGTCGGAGCTGCTGAAGATTTATGTTTTTTTTACTATTTTCTAAACCCTGTTCACATTCCCGCAGCCACAGTTTACTTTAAAAGCTGTAAATACAATGGCGTCAGTCTGTCAGGTTCTGCTGCCATTCTGGTGTGGTGTTCGCCTGCTAGCTTTCTGGGTCGTTTGGAGCCAAAATGTTGTGTTTGCTAGACAGGAATCTATGAGGCTATATAAAAAGTTGCTCATCTGTCATTTGAGTGGAGCGCTGAAAATCTGCCCAAAGGCTGCCTGGCTCCAAGCCTGAAGGAGCTGGTCTGTGCTCAGAAAGTGCTTTCAGTACACTTCGAAGCGTGCTCACCCGACTATCAAGCTGCCTTGTGCCCTTCAGCTATCTTGCCGCTTTAATCTGTCTGTGTGTTGGGAATGTGAACTAATGAGATAAATTAGGGCTCATTAGCCTAAAGCTAAGATATCATCTGTGTGCAGAGATAAAATACAAATTCCTTCAAGCTGTAGCAATAGCAAACAGGAAAACGAGGGAAACGTATATGCGTTTAGATATTCTGCAGCGAATATAATACAGCTGCATTTCTCACGTTCATCGAGTTCAGCATCAATTAGTTATACTTACTTAATGTGCTCATTACCTTTAATAAGAATGTTAGAGGCATGTTGACTTGTGGGTATATTTACAAACCCCATTTCCAGAAAAGTTGGGACACTTTCTTAAAATGCAGTAACTGAAATCTGTAATTTGTTAATTCACTTGAAGCTTTATTTAACAGAAAAAAGGACGAAGAAAAGATTTTCAGTGTTTTAAATTATGAACTTTATTGTTTTTGGTCAACACTCCTTGGCCACTGTTGTCTGATTCTCCTCTTCATGATGCGCTGTACATTTTCAATAGGAGACAGAACTGGACTGCAGGCACTCCTGTCAAGCCACACTGTTGTAACTGGTGCTCAAGCCACGCTGTTGTATCTGGTGCAGAATGAGGCCTGACATTTTCCTGCTTAAAAACATATGGAGTTCCTGGGAAAAGACGTCATCTTGACGGCAGCATGTGTTTCACCAAAATACCAGTATAAGCCTCTGCATCAATGGTATCTTCACATATATGCAGATCCCCCATGCCGTAGGCACTGATGCACCCCCATGCCATCACAGATGCTGTTTTTTCTACTTTTCATTGGTAACAGTCTGGATGGTCTTTTACTTCTTTGGCACCCAGAATCTGACATCTGTTTTTTACAAAAACAAGCTGAAACACGGTTCCACTTTCAGTTTCATCTCAGATGACTTTGGGCCCAGAGAAGTCGCCAGAGTTTCTACGTAAAGTTAATATATGGCTTCCTGCATTTCTTGATGCAGCAGTGGACTCTATTAAATGACAATGATTTTCCAAAGTCCTCCTGAGCCCATGTGGCTGTGTCCATCACGGTAGCACCCAGAGGGCTCGAGGGTCACACACACTGAGCAGCAGTTTCCACCCTTGCCCTATACACACTGAGATTCCCCCTGACTCCCTGAATCTTTTCATGATATTATGTACTGCATGGTGGAAGACCTAAATCCTTTGCTGAAAAACATTGTTCATGAACTGACTGACAACCTTGCTTGTAAAGCCTTTGGTGGATGCTCCTTTTATACTCGGTCTTGATGACTTCACCTGTTACTAGTTACACTAATAATTGTGGAACCTTCCAGAAAAGTGTTACTTGTATAACATTTTCAGTCTTATTTTGTCTCTGCCAACTTGCTTTTGTGTGTTGCAGCCATCAATTTCTAAATTTATATTTAACAAATAGAATTAAGTTCTTCATTGAAACATTGAAAAGGAGTCAAGTGAATTTAACAAATTTATTGCATTGGTCTGTCCGGGTAGTAATGAGAATGAAATTCCCGTAGGTCTGACACACGTGGATGGTGGTTGAAAGTCAGTTAGAGCGGGATCTCAGATAAATGGTAGAACCCGTTTCGGTTGCATTCTTGCCTTCACAGTGCCCAGGCATTTGTTTTTGTGAAACCCTGCTGAAGTGCCTCGTCTCTGAAACAATGCAAGAGAGTTTGGAGCAAATGTTGGATCGTTTAAAAGAGAGCCCCGTTTCCTGAACAGAGGGATGACAGGAGATGAATCATGGGTGTTTGAATATAATTCTTATTCTCATAGACACACTCAGGAGCCATGTGTATTAAATGTATTAATTTGCTTTTTATTCTTTTTTTGTTGGACTTTTTCAGATAGATCACATAAAACACAGCCTTAGACAATAGCAGTTGAGCTTATCCATACAATGTATGCCTCATTTCTTTTTCCCAGCGTATGGTGGATCACTCTGTGTGGGACTGAATATGTATGTGTGTTCAGGACAAGGTTTGGTGAAATGATAGAAGGATGTGTGTGTTATTTATTTATTTATTTTTTAAAAATGCGTTTCATTTAATTACGCATTACAGCGGCAGACTTTGATGGCCAAAAATACCCTTGGTCTGACTAATGCAGCGATCAATCCCCCTCCATGCCCAGCCAGTGTAATTAGACAATAATGAGGGCGCAACTGCATTATGCTGGTTCTCCAACTATGTGTTGACCTCAGCAACTTGTACTCCATTAGACAGCAAATAGCTCGCAAGGCCTGGGTAATAAACCATGCATTCCACCTCAGTGGGAGACCTGAACAGGCTTTGCTAGGGACACCTCAGGATGGTCTTCAGTTTGACTGTGCCATCAGTATTGGATTTAGGATGGAAAAAAAGGTCAAATTTTGGTCATTGAGAACAACCCGAGACATTTAGGGCGCACACACACCTGCTCACAGAATGGCAACCAGTACTGCACCACACATGAACGCCTTTGCAAGCCGTGAAAAAAAACGAGCAAACTAGGAAGCGAATGAAAAAAAAAAAAAAAAACCAAACAAACACAAAAACAGAAAAGTTATTTCTATCTGCCTGGTTTTAGGTTGAAGCAAGCAGAAGATCATTTGCGTCTCTTTAATGTTTTTGTTCTCATAAATGAAAGACAGTGCGCTGCATCGCGCTACACTGGAGAGAGAAGACGCTCGTCTCGGATGCCGCTTCGAGCTCTGAGCACGAGCCGGCGCGCCGCCTTTCATTATTTGTCGAGGTTACATCAAGGGTGTCAAAAATATCAGACTCGTCACTGTGTTTGGGCAAGAAATAAAAAAAAATACTCAATTAGAAACCAACACAAAGGTTCTTTTTCTCCTTGATGCAAAACTCTGCACCTGGGTGTTGATAAACCTATTGCAAGGGAGGCAGGAAGAGAAGAAGAAAAAAAAAGAGAAAAAGAGCTTTCTTGGGAGAAAGGAATACATGTGCGAATAGTTCCGTCGTGTGTCGGTGAGTATGAAGGATAATAGGAGTAGTGCGCTAGTATTTGAGCTGTTCCTCAGGTGACTGCATCAGGTGTCAGTGAGTCACGGGCTAGTGAAGGTACTGAGGTGTGTACTGAAGTAATGTTGTTGCATTTTAGCAATGGAGAGATGGGAGAACTCATCTGTTCATGACCCAGATCAGCACCACTTAAGAAACAAATCCAGGCCATATTGGATCAGCTTACCTCCATTACGTCTTTTTTTTTTTTTTTTTTTTTAAAAAAAAAAAAAAAAATCACTCCACATATTTAAGCAGTGGAGTCAGTATTGACCTGAATCAAAAAATAATTATTTTCTCTTATTTGCTGTTTACAAAGAGAAGCTACGCTGAGTGCTGGAACTGCAGACCTGACATGAATGCATCATTTGAATTCTGTCTCTACTGCTACAATGAAACTCCAAAATAAAAATAAAAAAAACATCAAAGCAAAGAAAAACCGAAACCTTGGACGCTCGGTTATGAAGTTTCACACAGTCCGGGATGAAAAAAGCGTGTACGCAGTGTACGAATTGCATGATGAATTTTCTACGAATGGTGATCGCGATAATGAAAAACACACGCACGTACACACACGTAAAGCGAATACACAAACAGAGCTCAAAAGTCCTTATATACAAAATAAGATCGCACGTTCTTAAGAATCCCCCGTCGTCTTTGTAGTCAAGTGCACTACAGTGACAATATGAGCTTTCCGAGTGAGTAAGGCAGTATCACAGAACGTTAGCCAGGGACTCCTCGCTGCGGTATGAATGGCAGGCTTAGATTTGAAAAAAGAAACAGAAAAAAAGAAAAATCCAAATGACAAGAAATTGTCACAATTAAAAAATAGCTGCCCTGTAAGTTTATCTCAGCATTGCAAAAAAGGTAATCGAACTGTAGTCGTGTGGAGGCGTTTCTCGTTTATTTTTTTGATAGAAATGTGCTGGCTGAAGAAGCTCGGACTGAGTTAAAGCGAAGGAGTTTGCTCGGACAAGCGTGTATAATAGGAAAAGAAAGAAAGAAAAAAGCAGAACAAACAAAAACAAACGGTAACAAAAAGCCACGCTGGCGTGCCCGGATGTACGGGACGCGGCTCGCTCGGACAGAGGAAGGACGACGAAGAAAACGAAACCCAACAGCAAAGAAACTCACAGAGTTTGACGGCTACTAAGGCAACAGTTGCCAAATACAATATAAGCCCATGTATATTGCAACACAACTATATATTAATTTAATAAAATACACAATATAGCTCTTGTACACGTAACAATTTTGGCTCATATGCACAGAGATTGCAGGAAAATCAATAAAAATATGTCATTTCGATGTAAACACATTAATTGGATACATTTTGCACATTAAATGATATTGTGAATAAGTGACAAATGTGAAGGGACATTTCCTTTTTTTTTTTTAACCTTCATTTCTTTCTTTCTTTTTTTCTGACATTTGTTGTCAAACCAGTGTCCTTTGCAGTGCAATAAATATCACCCACAACTGCATTTTCATCATCAGTACTTTCTTTTCCTTCCACTTCTTTTTTTTTTTTTTTATAGAAAAGGTATAAATATTTTGTTAATATCTGGACACTATACATAAGTTCATATATGTATATCCATATGTATATATATATTATTTATATATTTATATAGAATTTCACAGTCAAGGAAATATGTCCCTAATATACAGAATTATGATTGCCTTAATCGAATGTAGGACGAGTGGAAGGTCACCGTAAAAGAAGTGACAAGTAGAAGACAGCTGAAGACAGTGTTCACACAAAGGACCAATGAGGAAAAGAGTAACAGTTTCACCAATCTGGAATGTTCCATATACACGTATATATGGGAGGAGGAAACACGGCTTACACAGATGGCTAGAAATGGCGAGGTGAAAAATGGTAACGCTTGTTAATTAAGCACTCCCGAGTTACCACACCTTGCCACCCCCCCCTCCCCCTCCCAACAGATCAGAGATAATCATTGATTATTCAGTATTTCGTACAACGATATTACAAAGTCAAGAAAGAGAAAGCGTGGTTCAGTTTTGATGAGATCCAACCGCATTTCGGAGGGTTCCTACGTTTCATTTGCGATTGTCAGAATCAACCTTTTCTTGCGGTTTGTGGTGTTCCGAGTCATAAAGAAAGTTTAGAGCTGGTGGGCACTTGAAGAAAAAAGCTTGCTAAGAAGCCAGAAACAGCAACTTCTGAAACTCCACAGAAATCCCCCCCCCCCAAAACAAAAAAAAAACACAACATGGCGTCCAGAAAATCTGGCTTTTTTTCTTTTTTCTTTGAGACAGTTCATCTGAAGTTCTTTTCTGTCTTGTCTTGCCAAACCCAACGAGCACCTCACTCTTTGAGAGTGTTTCTAAGCTCACCGGTTTCTCACTGTTTTTCTTCTTCTTCTTTTTTTCCATCACTGTATTAGTCCGTTCACTTCCTTACCACTGCAGCCTCGTTGCTTCGGCAGTCCTGCAGAAGTTTATCGATGTCTCTGACCACCTGCTCGGCGTCCATGCCTCCTCGGCTTGGCTCTCCTCCTCCATTCTCCAGTGCTCCGTCCGGCTCGTTAGCCGTTTCCTGGCTGATGCGTGAGCGTGCCTCCAACAGCACTTTGGCTACAGGATCCGATGCGGTTAGCGCGCCGTACCCGTGATCTCTACTCTGCTTTCCAGGAGAAGTGTAAAGTCCGTTGGGCCCTTCGTAGTGGCTGGTGCTGGGATTGACCTCAGCTCCATCCGCGACGCCTTTGGTTCCTTTGGTAGGACTGCATGAGGCTGAGGGCACTTCCTGGAGAAGTGGGCTGAGAGCACGTTTGCCCTTGAGGTATGGCTTGACGTTGGCCACCAGAACAGCATGCTCGCGCCGCTCCTTGCCAAATGTGCAGAAAGTCTTCTTGCCGCTGGTGTTGCCCGTTGTCTCGTAGGTCTCCGGCTCGGTGGCCACAGCCTCCATTCCTGCAGGTACAAACAGGTTTGTGCGATAGTCGAGACCCTCAGCCTGCGCCATGCCCGGGGCCGGGAACTGGGGCATCCAGCAGCGGTCTGAGTGACCCAGGACCCGGCACTCATCAGTACAGTTCACGCAGTCCTCATCTGCAAAGAAGGAAACAGAAAGACAATTCAAAATGGTGTTGTTGCAAAGGAAATGTAAAGAGTTGGTACCGATCAAGTAAGGCTAATCTCACATCACCGCTAATCTCACATAACCTTACCACTGCCTCATGCTTTCTATTACTCCCTTAAAATTTTTTTTAACTTGATTTAAATATTTTATAAAGAGAGAACTGTAAGACCCAACATCTTGGGTATCGACACTCATAATGGTACTATTTTACCATTGGTAGCTAAACAAACAAACCCAGCTACCATTTTCATGTTACTGTGTATCTGGATTTTATTGCTCTGCTCGGTTTGCTTGGCCATTTCATTGCAATAAAGCAAAGCTTACAGCACATGAGAATCCCTGACAGAGATATCAATCCTTATCTGCTTTGGTTTGGAGTTCTCATCACCTGAAAATCATTTGCTGTTGCTGAGGATGGCCCCCACATAGACAGCCGAAACATCACCGTGATGGGCAGCACAAAGATACACTTAGAAACCATGAATAGGGCTTTGCACTGCCACTGATATTACCAGCCTTCTTATGATGCCTAGGACTGTAATCACCATGAACAGTCTTACACTCTGGTTGATAACGTCACCAAAATAGACTTCATGTTAAATCTTTAATGAATTTCCTGGTTACAGTTGAAGTTTGTTTCTATATAGCACACAGTAATAGAAGGGATTATTTATTATTATATTATCCGGTGTCACCCAAATGAGGATGAGTTTGCTTTGGAGTCTGGTTCCTCTCAAGGTTTCTTCTTAACATCTCAGGGAGTTCCCCCCTGCTTGCTCAAAGTTATGTCTGGATTTTCTGTCTTTGTAAAGGAGACAATGTCTATTGTTAAAAGCGCTTTAGAAATAAAAGTGATTGAATGAGAAGCTATGAAAAGTTGCTTGCTTTGGTCAATTTATTTTCTCTTCTTCTGCATTGATTCACGGGGCTGAACAAACGTTCAATAAGCTCAATCAACAGAAACAGCTGCTGAAGAGGGCTGACCAGTCCCGATACTGTAGGCCATCCTGTAAACCTTTGGGCTCACAGATAATAGTTGATTAGATGAGTAAAGGCTAAACCACCAACAATCAGAGATATTAGAGATTATTATGCATTTTATACACTGGGAGCTCCACCAAGCCATCTTTTCCTATTTTTATGCAAGCAGCATTCTGAGTATCAGTGATATCAGATGTCTGATACTGAGCCCATACTTGTCCTCTTGGTAACCAGGCAGACTCTACAAGACTCTGCTGCCAATTTATGCATCCAACAGCCTTTAAACAAGGTGCACCCTGTGTAGTGTCAGTCAATATAAGGGGCAGGGGTGGCTCAATGGTTAAGGTATTGGGTTATTGATTAGAAGGTCAGGGATTCAAGCCCCAACACCATCAAGCTGCCACTGTTGGGCCCCTGTGCAAGGCCCTTAACCCTCAACTGCTCAGTTGTATAATTCAAATGAGATAAATGTAAATCACTCTGGATAAGGGTGTCTGCCATAAATGTAAATGTAAATATAGTCTTATATAGCAAACCAGTCCTCGAGCTTTCTCTAGAGAGTCTGACCACGAAATGTGGTCAAAGGAAAAAGGCCGTTTGAATGACACTGCAGTTTCCCAGCAACCTCATGAGAGATCACATTTACTCCTCAATAACTTCTTAAAACAAAACTTTGAAAGATGTTAAGTCCAGAAACGTGCTTTGAAAACACATTGCTAAAAATGACTCTTGAAGATTCTGCAGCTTTAGGCAGGAAAAAATGTACAATATTCGAAGTATTAGACTCTTTCAGCAGAAATCAGCAGTGTGTCAAGATGGACACTGATTGAGGGACAGATGTGTGGCATTTATGTGTCAGTACGTTTATCATGTTCTCGTGCAGTATGTAAAGTGTATATATAGCTTTTCTGAGATCTGATGTACGTAGCCTTTCAGCTTTCAGGGGAAGAAGGAATTATTTTTACTGAGGAGGATCAAGGAAATGGTAGCAAAGACCCCTCCCCCCTACTCAATCATCCCTCCATCTCTCCACCCCCCAGAACACAGAAAAAAAACAACAACAGTTCTGTTTTGGCCAAAATGTCTGGAGCTGCAATCATAAATTTATGTCACTGGGCTTTGAAGCTCTCCCATGGCAGCCGCTTGTATCTTTCAACCAAGCGTCTAGTGTGTGTGTGTCCGTGTGTGTGTGTCCACCCCTTTCATCTTCATTCTGGATTATTATTGGTTTGGGGTTTTTGATGGCGTGTTAAATGGGTCCAGGAAACACACACACACACACACACACACACACACACACAAGAGCTTAGTAGATCCTAATGCAAAAGATACACTGAGAGAAACCGAGAGACGGACAGGTGCTGTTCGGCGACTATATGAGCTCAAAGGGATGAGGCATGGTCGTGCTTCTGACACAGGGTTCTGTGTGATGTGTGTGCGTATTTCGTGTATAGTGTGTGTATGTGTGTGTGTTTGTGTGTGCGTTTGTGTGTGCGTAAGAGTAAGAGTCAACACAAAGCAAAGCCTCGCAATGATTTATCCCTTACAAATGACACATCATGTATATTTAATATTCGGAGAGTTTCACTCTTTCAGAAGGTAGAACGACAACAAGACTTCACGACCTTCTGAAAAAGAAACATTTTTATTAACCTAATACAAAATCACTACCAGTCCTCCCATTGCTCCGGCGCACAGACGATACAAAACATCACATTTAATTATCTCTTGATATCTTCTATCTTCCCTTTAGTTTGACTGCATTAAGTAAAAAAAAATATATACTTCTATTTTATTTCCCAAAGCAGCTTTATAAAGATATCAAATCCAGGCATAACATTACAATTATAGAAGCTTTATCCCAAGCAAGGAAAAAAAAACTCAAGATGTTAAGAAAGAAAGAAACCTTAAGAGGAACCTGACTCAAAAGGGAACCCAGCCTCATTTGGGTTGCACCAGATAGTGCAATAATAAATAACTCCTAATATAACTTGACTATCTCTCTGGACAACACACCTCTACTACCCTCTGCAACAGCTCACAACCTCGGTGTGACCATCGACAACAAACTGTCTTTCACTGCCCACATCACAACCCTGACTCTCTCCTGCAGATACCTCCTTTACAACATTAGGAG
>JAOVVG010000004.1:20261534-20276520 GCA_028566375.1 Leptodoras nelsoni
TCCTCCCACAGTCCAAAGACATGCACGTTAGGTTGATTGGTGTTTCTAAAGTGGCCCTAGTGTGTGTGTGTGTGTGCGCCCTGCAATGGATTGGCGCCCTGTCTAGGGTTGTTCCTGCCTTGTGCCCTATGCTGCCAGTTAGGCACCGGCTCTCCCGTGACCCCAAAAAGGAATAAGCGGTTAAGAAAAACGGGTGGGACCAAATTAGACAGAATCCCTTAACGCGAGGTAACGCATCCGACTCTCCTTTCCGCCACACGAGGCCCGTTCGACTTCACCCCGTGTTTTGCCGCGGACTTGCGTGTATCATCATTACTTTGTCACTGCGATCGCTCTCTGGAGTGCTGCGTGGAGGAAGAGGATTATACTTCTGTCAATTATCCTGCAGTCAGCAGGATACTTAAATCTCAGCCAAGGATCGGGCTTACTAAACATCCACTCTCTACTGCCTCTGATCTCTCATTAGCAGGCTTTGTTTAGCATGCTGCATAGCCAGGAATGGATCTGGATTCTTATTAGAAGGACGAGGCGTGAGAGAAGACATGGAGAAAAGAAATGGGGAAATGAAGCATTCTGGTGGGATGCTGTGACCTTTACTAGACTTAACGGGGAAAATTATATATATATATATATATATATATATATATATATATATATATATATACATACACACACACACAGGTACACACACATACAGACCTTCAATATGTGAGAACGAAAGAGACAGTGGGTTGACAATGCATGTCATGAAGGTGTTAAATCCCGGTCACTAAAACTGTCCTCTCTAATCTGAAAGAAAAGGGTAGTGGGAGATAAAAACATCCATTCTACAGGATTCATGAATTTCAATCAAGCGTTTGATGAATGTAATCATGGAGGTAATTGATCTACTGAAGCCGGCCCTTTCTGCCTGATGATTGCGGGTCACTGAGAGCAAGCTGTTCAGCCTCCTGAGTGGATAGCGCTAGGGCGAGGAGAACTGTGCCAACATTACTGCACACTAATCTACTCATTCTTAAACACTGCCTGACACTTTGTTCTCTGCTTCCATCGCTAATATTCCCACAGCATCGCTTCTCTGTTCGTCTATCTCCCCGTGCCGTGTATTGGGGTGCCTCGAAACCACGGTGTGCAGACAGACAGACAGAGAGAGGGAGACAGCAAGACGTGAAAAAGAAACAGAATTAAATTAAGTGTGTACAGGAAAAGTGTAACCAAGGAGAATCTGTTACATCTGGTACAGTGCTTTTCAGCCTTATCTCTGTCTCCTGTATGAGCACTCAATGGCTACATTCATTCATTTAGAAGCAACTCATTTAGAAGCAAAAAAAAAAAAACAGCCCATGTTAAACACAGAACAAAGGTCTAAGGGCTGTCAATAAATGCTTATAATGCTTACACAACACCTTTTTATGGTTAACGTCATTATTCAGTCAAGGTTATTAGCAAACTAAGCCATACCTGGATCATTTTTTCAGAGGTAGGAATTTGTACTGCGGCGTTACCAGCTCAAAGTAAACAAGCATTTGCATTTGATTGTGTATGGACCCCACAAAACCTCAGACAAAACAGAAGTAACTAACAAAGCTTTTACAGAGCATGCTCACGCCTACAAATTTCGTCATTAGGGTTCGTTTCTTATTTGTTTTTGGGGTGATTGCATCTCATTAAACAAACCAGCAAAAAGAACATCGTCTTAAGGTAGGGGGTCCCGAAACTGTGTAAACAACCTCAACCTCAATGCAAATTTTAAAATTTAAATTCCAGATTTATAATATAGGAACATCTTAATTTAATAATGTACACTGAAATACCAGAAAAACTGGTATAGCAGTTAATACTTGGTAGGTCCCCCACAGGATCTTGGAGGGAACGTTACACAGTCCTCACACTGATGTTCGTTGAGGCCCTAGCATTGAATTCCGATGTTACTTGAGGCAGTGATGCACGCCTATCACGTGAAACGATTCTTGCCAGGTGATGCTTTTTACATCTTTTTATGGGCACGCTGCGGAATTCTTGTAGTCACGGTACCCCCTTGAAAAATCATGATAACTTGCCCAACTCACAGTAGAAACAGCCTTATAAGCTTCCGTGGATGTCCTATCGCTTTATGTATGCACTGGGGGACACAACCTATGACACGCATCCAATGAGACATGGTGGTGTTGCTATGTATTTTGCATATATATATATATATATATATATATATATATATATATATACACAGTGTGTATGTATACATAGATAGATAGATAGATAAAGAGAGAGATAGAGAAGAATGAGCAGGAGGTTGAGGGTTCAAAACCCCAGAAAGGACATGTGTAAAGAGCCGTTGAGGAAAATGCCTGCCTCCAATGGTATCCTTTTTTTAATTTCAGATTTTAACTATAGTAAAGATGATTACTGTTTTTTAGAAACAATTTCTGGTGCCCCTGCTGCCAGAAAATTACCTTCTGTTTACAGTTTTATTTATTTGACAGCGTATGGTAATTATAATTACAGTTTTTTTTACAAACAATTTCTGGCTCCCCTACTGCCAGAAAATTGCTGGGTTTTTTTGTTTGATGTACTTCATCCCTCTCTCTTACTTCAGATGATCTTGGACCGGTTGTTTTAGTCCATGCCCAAGTGCGATTCCTGACTGAAGTGTTCTGACTTGCCCTCCAAAAAAAACCAAAAAAAAAACTCCTTCAGCATTACAGTGTAATAGCTCTAATTATGAAGTTGGATTATACAGACAAGCGTGCAAATGTTTACAGATACCAGTAGAAGTTATGTTTAGTCAACTGGTGTGTAAAATGTGTTTTTTTTTCATACTATTTGCACATAGTATTTGGCTGAAAAATGCCAGAGGATTCCTCAGTGAAAGCAGCAGAACTGGTTTGGAGCATCGAGGGTCAGCTTACAGGAAGCCCAAACACTGACAGAAAGAGGGAAAGAGAAAGCTCGTTAACAGATAAGAGATCCGGCGTGAAGACAAAACACGACGACAACAGAGAAAGCGGCCGATATTAGCGGGAGACATCACTTCCTCCTCCGCTTCCGAAGGCAGGAAGGAAATAACGGTACGAATGATAAGTACTGTATTTATCGCTTCTGTGAAGCTACACCGAGTCAACAAGCTTGCAGGCCCAGCAAATCAGCCTAATCAGATCTCCACTGTTACATGAAACCAGCAGCTGAGCTAATCCAGAATCCCAGACGTCCACGGCTCGAGACTTGGGACTCACTCTGAAGTATTGGTTTCCAAAGGCTCAGTGCTAACGTGGTTAAAAAGCTAACTGACACACTCCTGCCACTCTCATCTTCCATCTCTTCCACCCATTATCCTGCCTTGGCTAGCTAGTGCGCTAGCAGCTTTCTGTTTCAGCCTCCATCGAGTTAGCATTGACGTTTCCTTTTTCCGCTGAGTACAGAGCTGCTTGCTGTCTAGACCCCTGCAGCAATGTAGCTGCAGATAAATATATATTTGCTCTTTGTTTCATAAATATGATCAAATTAGGACAAGATGTTTGAATGAAATGCAATAACGGACTATTAGCCTCCGTGTTGTCGAGGGAGAATCGTTTAGAGCTGGGGTTTTTTTTTTAGCTAGGATTTCAGCTGTAGCTGTTTCGAAGCGAGGCACAGCCTTCAAAGCGAGGCTCAAGCACAGGCTTCACAACGGGCTCTGAAGGATGTCTTGGTAATAAAGGCGTACAAAAGCTGAATTGACTTCGAGAAGGAAGAAAGATGAAATTTTTAATAAAAGGCTTGCAAAACAAAATTTCCATGCTGGAGGATCTCTTCAGAATGGAGGAACACACGCAGGCTAGGGGAGACAAAACAAAACAGAAACACAAATATATTGTAGTGCTTTAAGATTAAGGTCAAAGATTACTAGGCTTACAGAGGATAAGAATAGGATTATACGGGCTCAGCGATGTTTAAGCACATGCCTAAAAGCTATTAAAAGAATCGTAATAATAATAAAAATGCTTCATGTGCACCTGGCTGGCGTATATAATGCATGCTTTATAACATCTCACCTATAACACCGAAACAATGGTGGATTAAAATAAGAAAATCGGCTGTAAATGCAGTGGACACGTTTCCTTAAAAACAGAAACCAAAAAAGTCTGGATATTTTTGAAAACCCATTCCATTGGGGATTAATGACACAAAGCCAGTCTGAGAACATATCCTTCTCTTCTCTGCACTTATTGTTCACCCAGCGCACGTACCACGCGCAAAGCAATATATCCTACACTGGTCACTGTCTGCGGAGGGAGGGCCGTGAACATTTCCGTGCCGAGTTCAAGCTAATTAAACTATGCAAGGGAGTCGAGCTGACATCTGGGCACAGCGAGTTTGAGCAAAACAAATAAAATGCAAATGACTCTGAATGCCACGGCTATCTTTTTTTTCCGTCTAGTGAAATCAGGGTAATGCCATCACTTCACAATATCGCTCCCTACCCCCCCTTCCTTGCAGGTGGCCTCCTCCTCCTCTCCTTAAACCTTAAACCTTGATTAAAAAAACAACCGGTGTCCCATGGAAATCGCGCTTTGATTACTGGTCAGTACAGAACAACAGAACATTCATCTCTTTTGGAAACGCGTCAAGGTAAAATATAAAAAAAAACAAAAAAAAACAACAACAGTGCTTGGCAATCATGCACGTCTCAATCTGAGCGAAAACGATTTTCCTTTGCGTGCAGGTCCGTGATGAAACCTGCGCTTGGTGTTACGGAGCCAATCTGCATTACCTGCCAAGTAGAAAATCCTCACGTCACGACTGTTGAAAGCCAAACTCTACAGTCAGTCAGTCAGACCGTACCGAGAGTTCATTTACGGCAGGTCCCTGAGAACACACGGGACGTACATCAGTTTTACCTGCTCAGAAATTGCTCACGGTGTTGCCTAGCTACGGAGGCGGTGTGTTTTCGTCTCTCTCTCCGTGTCCATGTCACCAGCCTGAAGAGGCATTATCACAAGCTCCTGACTAAATTGCTGGTGGGTCAGTCCCTCAGCCGGTTGTGTTACGGATAATGGCACTCTCCATATTTAGGGGAGATCTGCCCTTATTAATCCTGGGTTTTCAGATTTCTGGTGCTGTCTTCACAGATTCTGCTAAAACTGCATAGCTACACCTTGAAAAAACATTAAAACAATTCCAATACAGAGCATAATGTCTGCTTTTACACGCTCACATGCTGACTGCAGGAGTCGATTGCACGAATGCTTAACAACATCAGGTTGTGCATTTCCGAGAGTGAGAATCTCCCTAATTGATCCTCCATGCTTTGTCTCTCGCTCTCTGTTCAGTGTTAATTGCCGGATTAAACATCTGAAGATTAAGCAGTTCAACCCGCCTCAATCTCCTCACTTCCACTCCTGGTACTACAACAGAGAAACACAAAAGGTGGGTGGAATATAAAACGGTACCTACGGTATATCTCTGCTTAGTTCTCCTCTGCCCCGCGTTTTTCTCTGCTCTCATCTGGCCCAGAATTGGTTCTCAATCCCTTCTTTATGCTTTCCAAATCGAGTACGGGTAGTTTGTCCTCGGGTAGTCCTCAAGATATTGCTTATTGTGGCAATTTCATTAAACAGATCTCTTATTTTAAACCGGCAGTGGAAGAAAAAAAAAACAGCTTATAGTAGAGTGAACCTGAGAACACACATTTCTTTAAATAACTTGCCTATAGGCTGCATCTAGTTTTACGGTATCATGTCGTAGCCTATAGTCTGTGTTTAATGGATGCACTGCCCTATTTAGGTAGCATTCTCTAGAGCACCTATATCCAGTCTGAGTCAAAATTAAGACCTTAAAGGGCCCAGTCTGAGTCAAGACTGAAACCTAAAAACGGCAGTTTTTATCTACATCACCAACATTAAATATCAAATACTGATACTGAGCACCAGTCAATACTATGTGAATTAATTATTATTATTATTATTATTTTGATAGTATGAAAAAAATCACCAGTCAATACTATGAGAATTAACTTATTCATTAATTTATCCATTTATTTATTTTATTTATTATTATTATTATTATTATTAATACAGTATATATATATATATACACACGCACATATATTATAATATTATTATAATATATGTGTATATATATATATATATACATATATTATAATATTATGTTAATAAACTATTAATTTAATATTAATTTAGTAACTTAATTAATAATTTTTTTTAATCTATTACTATTATTATTATTATTAATTATTTTGATAGTATGAAAAACAGTCAATACTATGATAATTAACTGATTCATTTAATTTTTTTATCTATCTATTTCTTTTTTATCTATTATTATATAATATTATATATTATATAATGATATTTATATTACAATATTAATATTGTGTGAATTAACTGATTAATTTAATAAATACATTTTGTTTTTTATCCTATTATTATTATTATTATTATTATTATTATTTTGAGAGTACGAAAAATGGAAGTCTACCATTGTCTTGTCTCTTTAAAATGACGAGCCTAACCCGTGCCCCTCAATTTGAGACCGATACAAGATACGAGTATTATCGCTTTCGATTCCGAGACGAGGCCGCGGGAGTGAAAATGCGGTTTGGGGACCACGACTGGATTCAAGTACTATCACAACTAGCACTTCCTAAACTAACGTATCAGCTCTCATTACCGATATTAACTCTTTATTCCACTAAAACAAAGGTTGTAAAAATTAACGAATATCTTAACATGTGGGCTGACTGGCGGAATATAAAGATGCGGAAAAGGAGTTTTGCCCTGTGGCCTACGTTTAGCCGAGTATCAATGTGTGTACTCATTTCAGTCAAACACAGTGGATACTGAAAAATACAGTCACCTGATTGCAACATAGTCAGCACACCCCTTTTAACTGGTCACGTGACTGTTCTCAGAACTACTGAAACTCATGTTCTGAAGTAATTCACACACACCCGTCTGCAGTGAAACAGTTCTGATGAACCCTAATAAACACCAGCTCTTCCTGTAGAATTTCCTCAACATTTTCATGTTTTTTGTAAAAAGGCAGTGATCACGTTGGAAACGCAGCTGATGTTATTCATCTTGAAATGTTACTAATTTCAGAAATGTTACTACTTTAACAGCTGTGTGACGGCTTTTCGGGCGTCCGCATTATATTAGTTAACCACGAGTTAAGAATGGACTGCCAAGAGTTAGTGAATGTACTGCACTGGTTTTTTGTCTTCGTCATACAATAATAACTCAATAAACCTTTGTTTACCCGAGATCTAAATATAGCCTTGTATTTCTACTTTCGACTCTTCTCAAACTTGTTCAATATCTGTTAGAGAGCGCTGGGCCGTCCTTCTTGGTAGGATATTTTCCTAGCTCGGTGTATCCTGTGGCATGTAAAAACATTCTCCTATAACGGGTACGTGAGCACGCGGCCAGTCTGAGATATCGAAAAATCATCGATGGTGAATGTTCCAACCTCTACACAACTCCTCTGTGGGAGTGTGTGTGTGTGAGTGGAGCATGTTTGTATATCTCTGTAGAGATAGGAGTATCTGATATTTTTGAGCTTGTGCTCAAAATGTTTTTTGCTGGTCCCCATAAGCAAACTGGGTTTTTATAAAATAAATATAAAAAGAGCCCAAAAGTTTCTTTTTCATTACTGAGGTATTAGGGCTAGGGATAACATTAACTGGCTGTATTAATAATTATGTCCATGTAAAGTCCTCACAGGTATAGGAAGACAGGACCGTGTTTGTGTGTGTGTGTGTGTGTGTGTGTGTGTCCATGTCCCTGTCTAGAGCACCACACACTGTGCCGTTCTGTCGCCAACCTTCCTTTTGATTATTATTTTAACTGTAGGTGGCTTATAGCCCACAGGAAGCAGGGGAAATATGCTACTTAAGCCCGCCTCCTACTGAGAAAAAGCCTGCTGTTCCATCCCTTCTTCTGCCCTCCATCCCTCCCTCTGTGGCTCTTGTGCTCTGCATTTAGCACTGTCCCCTCTCCTCCTTACATCTCCATTTTTGCTCCATCAGTGTTTCAGCAGGCAGATTTTTTTTTTACCATTCCCCTCTCACTCCTTCTCTCTCTCTCTCTCTCTCTCTCTCTCCATCTTACATCAACCTCAGATCAACATTGTTCCTTTTCTCCCCAATTTCTCCTAATGAGACCGTCATCTCGCTCTCCACAGGAAGCAGTCAGGCCACAACAAGTGACATCCAAACTGGAAGACGGGTTTAAAAAAAAAAAAAAAGATCAAAAAGATGCCTTTCGAATGCCAACGCTCTAGGGCTGAATACGAAACATGACTAAACTGTGGAAAACGTTTCATGCAGGGAGAAATATTTGCATAGCTTAATGTGCTATGAAATCTGACACGTACAAACAGCTTCGTTCTGTTTAGCGGAGGAAACGTCTCGCGCCCGTTGAGCATTCTTTAGGAATATATATATATATATTTATATATATTAAAAAAAAGTTATTATTAACGTACTGTAATTATGGCCGGTTACTTAAGCGGAGCACGTGGTTCGTGCGGGTTCGTGCCTTGGCGCCGCTTTCTTCGTGACGCTGGTGAGGAGAGGCAGCCTAGTGTTAAAAGGAAAGGTGATGCAATTATGGGAGAAAGCATGGCGAGAGCTGCGCTGCTGGAGGAACGGTGAGCCATCATTACGGGGTAGGCAAGAGGGAGATGAAAAGGGACACGGGAGAGCATGAAGTTTTGGTTTAGGGGCTTGAAGCACTTTATATGCCAGACTTTTACATGAATAAATATTAGGAGTTTTATAGCACAACATGGTGTCATGGAGACACTTTTTAACCTCTTAAGATCTCCCACCAGCAGTCGGAGAACCGTTTATATAGCGGCGGATGTGACGAATTACATTCTGTCTCTCTACACAGAGCCCAAGCCTCTATCTCTACCCGCACCTGTCCTTTTAGTTTTTATTATTCTCAAAAGTATGTTTTTTGCCAAAAATACCTAGGAATCAAACATGTTCTGTGAAGCCACATCATATATATATATATAGATTACGACTGTGCCACTTTTATTATTGCGCAATACACACAAAAAATGTATAAGACTATAAGACCATGTGGTAGACTATAATGAGTGAAACCTGAACTTCACCTAAAGTCTCCTATGACAGTCCTTCGGATTAGTGTCACAGCTTAACTGTGACACACATACACGCACACACACAATTCCACGCTGTAATGAAGACCGAGGACAGATGGGAAGAAATGGCAGGGTGCCAAGATGAGAGGACGCATCATCTTAATCTCCTTCTGGGGCGTCATCGTCATGGTGAATCTGGACAACATGTTTCCCCAACTGAGTCTGGGGATGGACACTGACACACGCATACCCACACACATACACACACTGCGAACCATGAGCCATGTGTGTGATTTTTCTACTGCAGCGTCCACACCGGCTGCACAAATCGGCAAACAATTCGACGTTGCTCAGCACCCAAGACTTATTCCCATTAAATCATTGCTACTCTGATTCAGATTCATGGGTTCTGATTCAATGTTTGATTACAGCACACAGGCTCTTAGAATAGGTGAATCCATGTAAAGTTGAACCGTGTGCCTGGAAGTACCAGAAAAACTGGTATAGCAGTTAATACTCTGTAGTTCCCTGACAGGATCTTGGAGGGAACGTTGCACAGTCCTCACGCTGATGTTTGCCGAGGCCCTGGCATTGAATTCCGATGTTACTTGAGGCAGTGTTGTACACCTATCGCGTGAAATGATTCTCCAGCCGATGCTGCTCACGTTCACCCGGAGTCTTTCTACGGCCACGCTGCTGTCTTGAGGTTTTGCTGGAATTCTTGTAGTCAAAGTACAACCTTGAAATGGTCGTATGTGAAAATCCAAACTTTGCTTCTACCTATGAAATGCTACGACCCGTCTCACGAGCTCTGACTATTACACTGCAGTGAAAATCACAAAAACTTGCCATTCTGATGGCAGAAACATAGCTTTATGTACACACTGACGGATGCAACCAATGACATGCGTAGGTGGTGCTGCTACGTATTTTGCACTGGCTCCAGTACCGAATCCCTCGTAGCTCTCGAGTGGGCATGGACGTACAGTACAGGAGCGTGTAGCCCCGTGACTCTTCACTATAGAGCTAGAGAACGACGTCCTTGGACAAGAAAGGACAGCATTATTCCTAATCAGTGGACGAGTGAGCTATGACGAGAACAGATGGAAATTTTAAGTTCATTTCACATGTCTTACGCGGCCAGGCTCTTAATTCGTCCATTCGAGCCCTCAACAAAAGCTTGAGGTTAGGACCAGAACCCGAAGAGAGAAATAACAAAAGCTGATTATTGTGTGATAAGCCCAATCAATTTCCCTTTTTCCTGAGCTGTGTTTATGTAAAAGAGGATGAGTATCCTTGAGCCCAGGCTTTGTCCATTCCCGGAACGGCAGCGCGGTCTCCACACGAGCACTTCATCTACGGCTTTCGATAATAACCAGTAACAAAACATGGCCGATGACTACTCTAGTGCTGTTTTTATCCTAATCATTTCATTTTGTAACGAGTGCATGGCAAGAAAGTTGGGCTACAGCAACCTACAATGAAGGCACCTTCGAACCTCGCCGCCCATCTATCGCCTGCGCAGAGATTCTGACCCCGTTCGCCTCATCAGCAGCCTTAATAGATCGCTAATTAGGCCGAGCGTAATTATACACCCAACAATGCCTTAAAAAGAAAAGGTTGAAACTGAAATGTGGGCTGCGATCCCCCAGGGGAGATGCGAAGCATTAATTAATCCAGCATATGTGTGCTTATCGCGCTTATGAAGATGTTCATCAGTTTAAACTGACATGAGCCTAAAGAGAGGAGTATGAGAGAGAGAGAGAGAGAGAGAGAGAGAGAGAAAGAACAACAACAAACAAATGCTCCCTGCCAGTTAAGCTGTTAAATGAAAATCAAGAAAAATAAAAGACCAAACGCAGTCCATCAGACCGACATCAGATATTTATAGGCTTTCGGTTATGCGAAAGCAACCAGGCTTATAAAGATCTGTATAGAGAAACGAATGAAATTGCCTCGCTGCTTAAGTGCTGCATGGCTTAGCAGCAGTCGTTCCTAAATTGCTGGTAGATGAGATTTTGATTTATGAACAAAAGATCTATCACAATTTTAACACCTGTGCCAATGTTGACGGTGATTAAAAGACGGGATCTTGTCGTATTCTTCTTCTTATTACTTTTCTTCGTTTTTAAGAAGTTTCTGTGGACTGAAGTTTCCTGAAATTCCTGCCAGATTTACAAAAGTTTTGGTAATGCTGATTACAGGGACTACAGTGCGCTGCGGTCTCCTTTAAATGACCAGCCACGGTATTTACATTTAGTGTGACGCCCAGGAAACAAAAGACACGGGTGCTTCCTAAGTGCGCGGCGCACTAAATCTTCCGGTAATGCAGCTCAGCCGGTGCAGTGTGTCGGTTACCGTCGGCTCCTTCTCCTTTTATAGGGACCCATTTCTTTTGTCTTAATTAAATGCCTAGTCTTACCTAATTTACGGCTTTGTTCAGGTTTTTTTTTTTTCTCTTCACTAATGTGAACCAAAGGGTGTGTGTGCAATTGAAACCAATAAGCCATTAAAACTCAACGAGATCATCTGTAAATAATACTTTAGGTATACAATTAATGCCAGAAAAACTGGTATGACTACGGCGCCTATGCAAAATACACACCAGGGACACTTCATGAATGCGTGCTGTCGTTGCGTCCAAGAGCGTGTATGTAAAGTGGTAGACATCTGTGAAAGCTTCTAGAGCTGTTTCCGCCACGAGAACGGCAAGTTATCACGATTTTGTGATCACGATTTTGTGATTTTCAGCTCGTTCAGAACCGGTGAGATGGGTCATAGCATTTTGGAGGTAGAAGCAAAGTTTGGATTTTCATGTATGAGCGTGGGGCGACACGGTGGTCGCCTCACAGCAAGAAGGTCCCGGGTTCGATTTCCGGGTGGGGCGGTCTGGGTCCTTTCTGTGTGGAGTCTGCATGTCCTCCCCGTGTTCACGTGGGTTTACTCCGGGTTCTCCGGTTTCCTCCCACAGTCCAAAGACATGCACGTTAGGTTGATTGGTGTCTCTAAAATGGCCCTAGTGTGTGTGCCCTACGATGGATTGGCGCCCTGTCGAGGGTTGTTCCTGCCTTGCGCCCTATGCTGCCGGCTAGGGTCCCCTGTGACCCTGAAAAGGAATAAGCGGTTAAGAAAATGAATGAATGAATGAATGTATGAGTGTTTCAAGGATGTAGCCGTGACTACACCACAGTGACCACAATTTCCAGCACTCAAAACCTTGAGCTTACAACAGCAAGACGTGAAACGATTCACGTGACAGGCGTCCAACGCTGCCTTCAAGTAACATCGGGATTCAATGCTGGTGCCTCAACAGACATCAGCGTAAGGACTGTGCAACATTCCCTCCAAGATCCTGTGGGGGACCTACCAAGTATTAACTGCTATACCAGTTTTTCTGGTCCTTCAGGCTTTTCTTGTGTAAACGCCCCTATAATCCTATAACTTCCAAATAAATGAGTGTGTATCCAGCGTCATAAAGGAGTTAAACTTCTGGGTGGATTGTTGCATGCAAAATGAAACGAAACACTTTTCAGAATCTTGCCGTGAAGCGGCCTGGCCTTTTTAAGCAAAAACACCGTTTCCAACCTTTAAGTCAAACTGGCTGAATTCAAGTGATAAGGTCAAATGCTGAAGATCATAAAGAACAACGAGGAACGCTCAGGGCAATCAAAGCATTCGGACCACGCTGCCAATGCGAATCCACCTCTCTCGCTGCAGCACGAGGTTTTCACGAAGATATCATGAAAAGAAGGCTGTGCGTTAGAAGTAGGAATTAGCTCATGCTCTAATTAATGATTTGCTGCAAAAGATCTCCATTACAGTGGGGTAAAAAAAAAGCCTCAGATAGCATTCATTCATTCATTCCTGCCAAATTAATCAGGGAAAGGAGCAAAGAAGCGGGAGAAACAGAGACGTCTGATTTGTTACCAGAGCGAGGGGATACTGATGGTGTCACGTGAGGAGTGAGCCATTGCTTTCATAAACAGACGTAATTAGTCAGCGCAGAACCAAGGGCAAGTGGGCTCATGTCGCAGATTTATGGCCAGCTCCTTGAGAAAGGCAAAGGACACGGTCGTGTTATTACCCCGGATAGCACGACCGGGAGGCTAACGAGGGCTCCAGTCTCCGGCTGCAGAGCTGCAGATTAAGAGAAAGCAGGAGTGTGTGCATGTGTGACATCCCGAGCGATCATGTCCTCGCTACCTCGGGGATAATATACGGAGAGTAACGCTGAGACTGCCCTGCTGTTTCGCTCAAACAATAGAATGAAGGCTTGCATATTAACAAGACCCTAATCCTTTAAATCCCTTAAATAAAAGGAACGGGAAGCTTAAGATGGTGATATTCCTTTTAAATGATTTGCAGCCTTTCTGCCGGATTGCAGTGGCTTAGTGGTCTAATGTGCTTTCCACACACAGGCTTGCACTGCGGAGAGACAATGCAGGGGATGAAGAGAGCATTATCAAAACGCAAAGGTCCCGAAATCACAATCGACTTATAATACTGATGTCTGTTCAGGCTTTTAATTGCTTTCCTGGGAATGTCGTGGCTGACGCTCACGTGGATCGAAGGCTCTTTGTGTTTGTTATTTGTATTTTGCAATGGAGAAGGTTGTGTGAAAGGGAAGAAGAAGAAGAATCAACAGCTCCAGGTCAACCGTGTTTATTCAATTCCTGCTACTAAATAAAACACGTTTCGGTGATGAAAACTGAATCTTCTTCTCATCAAAGGATTGAGAGACGTGCTATAAAGGTCCCAATTAATCGCAATCAAAGACAGATGTGTGACAGCAGCAAGTTACCTGTTTAGGCCTTGCGCGTTCAAATCCTTTAATTACAACGTTCCCGCTGAGGCTAACAACTCCAGCTGTTTTGACATTAATGCCGTAATAACGACGGAAGTTTATTTCGAACAAAGCCGAAAGGAGCACTTTTAAAAGCTGAACAACAGAACATGACGGCATGGAGAAAGAAAAAAAACCCAAATTGCATAACATCTGTCATAAAGGGGTGGGTTGATCGAAACATCAAACAAAGACACTAATGGCGGTTTAGTTGACTCATCCCGGCGGAGTAAAATCAGAGTGAAAAGCTCTTCTTTCTAGGGCACATCAGCTTCAAGGAACATCAAGATGCGAAATGTTTATCCCCTTCTCGTTGGCGCGTGGGCGTCCTACTGGGTGCTTGAGCCGTAACAAATCTCATGTTATAGCCGGAAGCTGGAGGATTCTCTCTGTGCTGGGATATAACGCTTCGGAGCAATGATAATTGTTCAGCAAGATGTCTGTAATTGTTCCGACAGGACGCCTGCTCCTCTGCGTGGGATCACGCGGTCAAACTTCTTCATGTGTCACTGGGTTTGAATGGGCAGCACTGGCTATTGGCTTTGCCACAGCCGGCATGTTTGACTCCAGGCTCGAGCTCCAGCGTACCTTGTGGACATTAATTAGTGTGATAGCAGTATGTATACCGGGTAGTTTTGTCCGCACTTTTCAAAATATCGACACCGTTCCAATGCTAAAACGTCGGGAATGGTGCGCGTGTATAAGGATAAGGGATAAGAGATCTGCGCACTCGTTTACCCTCCACACTCGTTTTCTATCGCCCTTTTTTCCCATCCACTCCCATTGATTTTCATTTCAGTTTCAAATTTTTTGTCACCTGTACAGTTTGTATACACACTATGACGGATGTATTTACACTCCCACCTACAGTACAGGTCAAAAGTTTGGACACACCTTCTCATTCAATGCGTTTTCTTTATTTTCATGACTATTTACATTGGGTGGCACGGTGACGCAGTGGATAGCGCTGTCGCCTCACAGCAAGAAGGACCCGGGTCCGATCCCCGGGTGGGGCGACCTGGGAAATTTCTG
>JAOVVG010000004.1:20295970-20313054 GCA_028566375.1 Leptodoras nelsoni
TATATATATATATATATATATATATATATATATATATAGAGAGAGAGAGAGAGAGAGAGAGAGAGAGAGAGAGAGACATCGACATCTATTTAAGAGCTGTTTCTGCCATGGCAAGTTATCACCATTTTCTGATTTTCAGCACGGTTTAATAGTTTAATGGTATGGGTCATAGCATTTCGGAGTTAGAAGCAAAGTTTAGATTTTCTCTTATGAGCATTTCAAAGGGTGTCATTTTCAAGGAATTCTGGCAAAACCTCAAACTTACAACAGCAGCGTGGCTGCAAAAAGACTCTTTTCAACGTGAGCAGTGTCAGCTGGGGAGAATCGTTTCACTGCCTCGAGTAACATCGGAAGTCAATGCCGGGGCCTCAACAAACATCAGTGTGAGGACTGTGCAACGTTCCGTGAGGGGCCTACCAAGTATTAACTGGTATACCAGTTTTACTGGTACTTCGGTATTCCATTTAGTTATGCAAACATTGATTCCTGCCACCACACGTAATTATTTCACTTGAAGCCCAATGCAGAATTTATGTGCATGCTGGCCTCCATCCGTCATGTTCACATGTTAGAAAGCTATTTTTCAAAGAGGTTTTTTCATCTCCGTCAGCCTGGTGTGATGTATCAGGGCCCTTAGAGCAGGAAAAACCTGTGCAGAGTACAGGACATGGTCCCCATAACTAGAATAAAGAACCACTGCTTCTGTCAACTCTCTGTGGCCTGCTACATTGAGGGTGTGTGGGTGTGCGTGTGCACGTACGCAAGCATTCTGCTTAGTCTCCAGTGCCGGAACGCCACAGAAACACTGCACATTCTTTTAAGTGAGTTGTTTGAGCAAGCATCAGTCAGGCTATGGAATTAATCAGCAAAACCCAGAAGACACAATTGCTCATAATCCACAGCTATAAAGCCACTTGACCTTTTCCTAAAATTCATCCTCAAATGAAGAACCTGGAGCTCAAGCAAAGCTCAGAACCTCACAAATTTGTATTTCTCTCTTAATTATTTATTTATTTTTCCCTGACATACCAGTGATGGACTGTCTTGTTTAACTGAGCTGAATAAAAAAATTAAAAAAAAATGGCAGCGGAGCTGAATGTGACCTCTGTGGTTTCTACCGTCTGTTTGTTATGAACACATTCATGCCTGTATAGACCGAAAATAGTCATTGTTCTCATGATTATTCAAGGAACGGAGAGAGAGAGAGAGAGAGAGAGAGAGAGGAGAAGATACATACTCAAATGTCCTGTCTTCCTCTCTATTGTGCTAAAGGTAGCACTGTTCTTGAGCGGCACGTCGTTTTTGAACAGCCTCTCTGCCGATCGATTGTGGAGGATGCACAAAGTTCACGTCGATGACAGGATAATCTCATCATCAGGTATCTGGCTTGGGTCAGGACTTGAACCATTGCACAGCTGATTTAAAATGACAAGAATGAACTGTGTGCAGGGAGAGGGAGAGGGAGAAGGGGAGAGAGAGAGAGAGAGAGAACAAGCGAGAGAGGGAGAGAGAGAGACAGACTCTGACTCACTGACTATAATTATCAGCTAGGAAAACAATTTTTCTGACTAGACGAAATGACTTACTAACTCCTCCCTATCAAGATCAATCATAGCGTCCCAGTCTGTAGATGGATCTAACTTTGAAAAGGCGCCAGTGATCCCTCGCTCAAAGACATTAAGGGCCAGTATGGAAGTCTATTACAGTATGGACGACAGAAAGGTAGAAAAGAAAGAGGGTTTTTTTTTCTCTTCCAGCAAGAAATAAAAGCATACATTCATCTACAGTCAGCACTTTATCCTTTTCAGAGATGTGGTAGATCCAGGACCTATAGCAAGAACACCAGGGTATGGGGCAGGAATACACTCTATGTGAGATACATAGCAATGCCACATATGCACGTCGTTGGTTGCGTCTGCCAGTGCGTACATAAAGCAGTAGACATCTACGGAAGCTTCTAGAGCCGTTTCTGCTATGAGAAAGGCAAGTTATCACAATATTGAGGTTTAATATTTGGAGCTTGTGAGATTTTATGAGGCAGAAGCGAAGTTTGGATTTTCATGTATGACCATTTGTACCATGACTACAATATTTAACGGCAAACAGCTTGGCTGTTAAAAGACTCTGGGTGAACAAACAGGCGTGCAACACTGCCTCAAGTAACATCAGAATTCAATGCAGAGGCTTCAACAAACACCAGCGTGAGGACTGTGCAACGTTCCCTCCAAGATCCTGTCAGGGACCTACCCCTAAGTATTAACTGCTATACCAGTTTTTCTGGTACTTCAGTGTATATCAACCATTACAATAGCTATACTGTAAATAGTATTCCATTTATCCTGATTTTTTGGTTAAATCATATGACCATTTTAATAAACAGTTCATGGATGAAATTTTAATTCAATTTTAGTGTCATTTAGGAAAAACTGTAAAAAGAATACATTTAAAAACATATGACATTCTTTACTTAATTTTATCCCTTCAATAACAGGAATACCTTTTTTTATTTGTTGGTCCATCCCCCACCATGAACCCAGGTGGTGTTGGAGGCTGTTAACTGGCCCTGTTGATCGAGGGTTCTTATGGCAACAAAGCACCTTTTATTTACGATGGGACTCGAGCAAGCGGGAAAAGACGAAGTGGAACAAGACTCGTCATAAACAGATAAAAGTGTGTACAAAACACAGATGCTGACAAGCCTGATGTGTGTAACAGACAAGGCCACAACCGCTGGGTTCATGTTACCCCCAGCAATCTAAGAACACTGGGAAAGAAAATGCGCGCGTACATGCTTGGACCTCAGTGGAAAGGTGGACAGTCTGCCACACTTGGCCATCAATTTAACCGCGGTGACCTGAGAAACCTCTCACTAGCTAGATCGTCCTAGTGCACGATCGCGCCAAAACAAGAGGTCAACTGCACGGGTTGAACCACTGTTCTGTAATTAGCCACTGACCAAATCCCAAGACGCTGCCATCTTTACTCAACCGCTCTATAAAGATACTTCATTTTCAAGACAAAATATGCCTAGTATTATATACATGCACTATATCAACATTTAACACATTAGCAATATGGAGTCCATTTCTGCGGAAAGCAATTGTGCCTAAATGCAATTACGAGACCATAACTGATCCATAATCAGATTAATAAAAAGCAGCCATCACTGCGAGCGCAAGCGTCAATTATTCTCAAATATTACAACCATAAATCCTCATTTAGATCTAGCAACGTACACACACATTATACTTTCTATACAATTTCCATACATCACTCACAAATTTGTCATCATTACAACACAAGGCAATATTTCTTGTTATCTTGTAACTGGGATTGTCTCTTGAGTCAGAGATTGAACTGCTAAGATGTTTTGAAGAGCGCAATTTCTGTGGATGCCTCAAGAGAAACTCCAACTGTCAAAACTGTCAGTATCAATACTCTGGTAAGCAATAAGCCTATGAAGTAAGATGTACGCTTAACGATTCAGGAACGGCATGAGTTTCGCTGTACAAAATACGGGTCTGCGAATCCCTCTGTGAACGCCCGCTATTCCCTTGACGAGAAATGAGCAGGAACCTGCTTGTGATAGCGGGTTTCAAAACGTGTCTGGCCTAAAAAAAAAAAAATCAGGGGCAGTGACGGCCCCTCAAAGAAAACGTTTTATAATAGTCAAAAGAGAAACAAAGGGAGAAGAACAGGACGATTTTGCAAGTCAAATGAGTGCAGTATGAAAAAGGAGATGTCTCTGTTGGATTTCAGAAGAAACCCCTTCGTTCCTCGGTATAGGGACATACCTGAGGGCACTCAAACAAGACACAGTGTTCAACTTGGGCAACTGCCAACACTCAAGAACAACAACAACAAAAAGCGGTGTCCACTTGATTTAATGCCAACCGTCCTAATGCTTTTTAATACCATCACTAAAATGCATCCGCTGTCTTTTCAGACCTAATACAGAATATTAATTATGCTTACGTTCTAGCAGGCAGGACATTCAAGACAAAAGCAGCTAAAAACTGAACCAAACAAACAGAGTGGATCCTCCCACTTAGACAATTAAGCTCAAGGAGGCCCGTGCGAGGCATCCCGAGAGCCCTCGAGGGTTCGGAATGCCCCGCTGGGTCGCCAGCATAATTTGGAAATAATAAAGAAGTGGGATGGTACTTCAAAACACAGCTGGTGATTGAACAATCTTGTGTGCTCCCACCCAGGCGGCGGAGGCTCAGCGGCATCCTGCCTCTATTCATTCCCTCGAGGCAAAGTGCACCACAAAACCCAGCTTTGTGTGTGTTTTGGGGTCACAGCATGGAGCGAACAAATTGTTCATCTCTGACTGCGGACACTTTCGAATGCTTCTGACTGGTTTGGACGCCGAGTCCAGACAGAAAGCGCTAGGAAGAATTCACCCTGAACCACTTTAGTCTTTAGGATTAACACGTGATCTTCAGCTGGCATCCGAGAATCAACATGGCAAAGCCGAATGTACATAAAATACAGTACTGTGCAAAAAGTCTTAGGTGCCCTATTGTTTCTAGGTACAACTTTAGATTTTTTGAGTTCTGCATTATTGAGTCGACACACGAAAATGTTTAGTATGTCAGTAACGAAAGCAGCACGTCACAGAACGGAGCACTTTTCAGACAAAAAAGTTTTGCATGCAACTGAAAGAAGTAAGTGTGGCAGTCAAAGTCTCCAGAAGAGCTGTGGCAGATTCTCCAAGACGCTCAGTAAAACTTACAGCTGATTACTGTGCAGTACGACGCAGAAGTCTTAATAAAACACAAGCAAAGGCGCCTTCGATGTTATAATAATGAAGCCGTTTCTATGTCAGAGAAAACACTACTAAATAAAGTGCAGTAAACAGGAATACACTACAGGAAGTCCATATATGGTGTGTCTTTTTCTTTAACCAGTATTCGCAGGTGTTTCCCAACGTCTGCAGTTTTATTTTATTAAGGAAATGAGCTGGTGAGTTTGACCGAGCGTCTTGAAGAATCTGCCACGGCTCTTCTGGAGACTTTGACTGCCGCACATACTTCTTTCAGTTGCATGCAAAACCCAGCAGCATTAACTTTATTATGTCTGAAAAGTGCTCTGTTATGTAATGTCTTGCTTTCATTACTGACATTCTGTAACATTAACATTTTTCTTGGAAAATAAAAAAATGCAACAAAAACAAATCCACCAATAACAAAAGTTGTACCTAAAAACAATAGGGTGCCCAAAGACTTTTGCACAGTATTATATGCAAAAAAGCAATACAATAAACCTAGTTAGTTTGATTTTAATTGTATAACAGGGAACGCTTGATGTATTTCACTACGATCCTTTGCGCTTTAGAGGACAGGACGTTTCGCTGTAGTGCCGAACGCATTCTTACAGCAGGAGCGTCTGAAGAATAGCATTTTTTTTTCCTCTATTTTTTTTCCCCACCATTAAACAAATATCAGCTCGAACCGGAGTATGATCTATTGCAAGACTAATAATGATGCCTTTCAGCACTGGGCACGGCTACCATTAGCGGTTAAGGTTATAGTGCACGGAACGGTAGAGCCCGAGCAAATATTGACGGGGACTAAGAGCGGCTTGCTTCTCCAAACACCTGCGTTGTACGAGGAGAGAAGAAAACCACTGTTTACTGTTAGATCGATGGAAGAACAGCAAACCTCAAAAGCCTGTGAAAAAAAACAAGCAGGCTGCTAGAGAGCAATTCTGAAATGAAAAGCAGAGTGCCATCGTAAATCGCGCATCGTCATAAAAAAAAACCTGTTCAAGGTGTCCAAGCTGTTCAGTGGGCAGTGGTAGCTCAGTGGTTAAGCAGTTGGACTACTGATTGGAAAATCACAAGTTCAAATCCCAGCACCACCAAGCTGCCACTGTTAACCCTAAACTGCTCAGCTTTATAAATGAGATAAATGTAAGTCACTCTGGATAAGGGTGTCTGCCAAATGCCATAAATGTAGTATGTAATGTAGTATGTCCAAGAGTCGTGATAAAACCAAAGACCACAACAGCTTGAGATGGATTGACCAGGCAAATTAAGCGCTTTCCTTTTGTGTTTCCTGCTTTAAGGGTCAGGCTTTGTGGTCTTGCATCACACTGGTGCATCTCCGTCCTCTTTACAGGCCACGGTAATAGCTTCTGCTGCTTGCTTAAGTAATTAAATAACCAAACCACGCAACACTGAGTAAGCAATTTTTCTTTATCCTTCAAGAGGGACGTCTTGTAGACCTTGAGCCTGGAATGCATTAAGTGCGGCATTATCTATGCACTTCCAAGCATTCTACAGCACAGTTATAATATATTGCCTTTTTTTGTAGTAAGTCATAGAGACGATGCTCAGACTTGTAATGAAACACGTAGTCCTGTTCAAAATTATGTATCGCTCGACTCTTGGCTCAATAAATCATTCATTTGTTTAATGAATCCTGTCCTTCCATCTACCGCACACCCTCGGACACGTTGGCCAAGCTTGCCATTGATTTGAGCAGGGATACTGGGGACGACTGAAGATGTATCAGGTTATGAGTTAATAATAACCTGCCGATTTGCGGCGCGGCTCGAACCCTGGCGGAACTGGCATGAGCTAGATTATGGCGCTATACAACTCACTAAATAATTCAACGCCGCGACTTGGATTTCCAGAATTGTCATACATAATACATGTGGCTCGACAAATGTCCTGTGTATTATGCACACACGCTTTTTTGTAGCACGCTAATTAATCGCGTGAATGTGTGGTAAAACGTGCGGTGAGAGTTTTCTTCTTCTTTTTTTTTCTTCTCTCTCTCTCTAGCCTTCATTTTTCTCCACTCCACTTCGGAGTGGCACACAAAGAAAAGAAGCAGGAGAGGCAGGAGAAAGAGTAGGGAAGCAGAAAAAAGAAAAAAAAAAAAGGATGGATTTTCATCCTTTCATGAAAACTAGGCTAATCTCAAACCATCTCTAATTTGTATCTAAATCATCACTGTTTCAGCGTGAGACAGAAATAAACAGGGTAGGAAAGCATGAGGGAGTGTGTGCGTGTGTTTAATCTAAAAAGGAATTACAAAAGCTTGTATACAAATGAGGACACACACACACCTTTTCCTCTTGTGCTCACAGACCATGTAATGAAGGATTTCAAAGTATCCCGACACCCAGCACTCGTGTCTGATTGGCTAAACCTGCTGATTTATTAATGAAGGAGTAAATATAGCCAGGGATCAGCGTGTGTAAGTCTACAGCACTGTGCAAAAATCCTGTGAGTTTTTCCCTATTGTTGTTTTTTTTTTTTTTTTAGTACAACTTTGTTATAGATTATTCATGACTTGTCGAGTCGGTACAAAAGCGTTTTAGATTCCTGGCACAAAATTACAGAAAAATGCATCTCGGTAAAATAAGCAATGTACCAGAAAAACTGGTATAGCCTTTAATACTTGGTCGGTCCCCTACGGGATTTTTTTTTTGTAGGGAACGTTGCACAGTCCTTACGCTGATGCTTCTTGAGGCCCCAGCATTTACATTCCGATGTAAATTGAGGCAGTGTTGTACGCCTTTCGCTCAGGTGAAACGATTCTCACAAGCCGATGCTGGTCACGTACTTTTTTTACAGCCACGCTGCTGTCATAACTTCAAGGTTTTGCCGGATTTCTTGTACTCATGGGACAACATATGTGAAAATCCAAACTCATCTCACGAGCTGCAGCTATTAAATGGATGATATGGTAACTTGCCGTTCTTATGGCGGAAACAGCTCTAGAAGCTTCCACAGATGTCTGCGCGCTGCCGGACGCAACTGATGACGCGTGTAAGTGCTGTCACTATGTATTTTGCATGTAGTTTTTCCTGAGACCACCAAGAGACCACTTTTCAGATAAAAAAAAAAAAAGCAAAATGAAGGCTGCTGAGTTTTGTATGCAGAAATAAGAAGCATGTGCATCTCCCTCTCTCTCTCCCTCACACTCTCTCTCTCTCTCCCTCACGCTCTCTCTCCCTCATGCTCTCATCCTCTCTTTTTCTCTCTCCTTCCCCCTCTCTCTTCCTCATGCTCTCTCTTCCTCTCTCTCTCACCCTCTCTCTTTCTCTCTCCCTCCCTCTCCCTTTCTCTCTCCCTCTCCCTCATGCTCTCTCCCTTAGGCTCTCTCTCACCCTCTTTCTTTCTTTCTCCCTCACCCTCTCTCTTTCTTTCCTTCCCTCTCCCTTTTTCTCTCCCTCTCTTTCTCTCTCCCTCACCCTCTTTCTTTCTCTCTCTCCCTCTCTCTTTCTCTCTCCCTCACTCTCTCTCTCCCTTTTTCTCTCTCTCTCACCCTCTCTCTCTCTCTCACCCTCTCTCTCTCTCACTCACTCTCTCTCTTACACAGACATAAACACTCTATATTCAGTATTAACAAGGTGGCAAAAGCCCTTACAGATCAGAAGAAAACAAATTCCAAAGGTCTAAAGCATGCTCTAAAGCCTACAGTGCAAGTCATTCAGATGTGCAGATGTTCAGCATTTCCCTCCACAGCCTGCAAAAACACATTGATCTGGCAGACGTGTATCAAAATCTCGATATCAATAATTCAATGTAGCACCGCATCTGGAAATAAGAACAATACACCAAGTGCAGGTCAGTGAGGCTGTTTAATGCACAGACAAATGGAGGAGATGGAAAGTAGACAGACCCACATACACACACACACACACACACACACAAACACACAAGAAGGAATGAGCATTATGACAAAACATATCACCATATATCTAATCATCTAGATAATCAAACCGATAAAAGACGACTGCGCCCGTGCCACACTAAAGAGACTATAATGATGAGTATAACGACGTCTTAAATTCTTTGTTGACAAAATACTATTTACGAGGAAACAGTTAATAAGGAACAGAGTTATCAAAAATCGTTTTCGAACTTTCTAATTCCAACGCATTATTTCTCTTCATCCCTGACACCCCCACCTCTCCCTCTCTCTCTCTTTTATACACAAGGCTCTATACTCGGATTACAAACAAACAAACAGAACACATTTTTTTTTGCTTTGGCTGCTCACTCAAGTGCAGCTACAATTTCTATACTGTATCGAGTTGCTGAAAAATCTCCAGTGCGGAAAGTGCTGCTGAAAAATGAGGGGCACGCAGGAAAGGAAAGAAGGAGAAGGAGGGGAGGACAGGAGGGTGGGGGTGGGGGTTGGTGGGGAGCCGGTGGTGGTGGTGGTTTTATGGAGGAGAAAATGAATGGGAAGGACAAACAGTTGGCTGTCGTATAAATGTATAAAGGAAGCGCTGTGACT
Source organism: Leptodoras nelsoni (assembly GCA_028566375.1). Classification (NCBI taxonomy): domain Eukaryota; kingdom Metazoa; phylum Chordata; class Actinopteri; order Siluriformes; family Doradidae; genus Leptodoras; species Leptodoras nelsoni. The sequence goes on from JAOVVG010000004.1 coordinate 20,305,237, forward strand.
ACATCATGCCCGGAATGCATGATGCACGATGCCCCCTCCTAGCCAAAAGTAAATAAAGAAATAAATAAAAATAAATAAATAAAAGGAGGAAAAAAAATCCCCCCACAGGCATTGCTTTTCTGCCTGTAGTCTCCATGCAAGGACATATCCATTAGCATGCATGGCTGCACTCACGCTCCCTGACTTGCGCACGGAATTATATAGAGAACACACTAACAGACACATGCAGAGAGAGAGAGAGAGAGAGAGAGAGGGAAGCGGAGTGGGGGGGGGTCTTTAAACTCTAGCCGTCAGTCAGTGAATCGCTTCTTCTACGCGCCCCCCAAGTCCGAGGAACGCCATACTGATGAACGGATTGGATATTCGTTTTTTAAAAAAGACACTCAATCATGGGTATCCTTAGAGAAATCCCTTCCTTTTCCTCATATTTACATTGCCCCCATCTCAACTGTTTGTGTTGTATCCGACCCACGAAACAATTGCGACCAGAACAGAGAAAGCAGGTTTTAATCCGGATGGAATTTTCAGTCAGACCTCTGAATACTTGCTAAAGATGAAGAAATGGCACCGTAAGTACTGACACAATTCCAACCGGTGACTAAACAGGTGCGCCGTCCTTTACATACGATGAAGAAAACTGTCCGGCTTCCTTCAGCCATCTGAGACTTTCTAGGCAGACTGTCGCCACCTAGAGGCGACTCTTATAGCCATGTATCCTCATGAACCTCATGCACGCCTCAGTGGCTCGGCTTACACGCGTCTCTGTGCTCAGATGCCCGGAATATGGACGCAATCTACCGTTTATTACATTTATCTTCTTCCTGTTAAGAGATACATTAAAAAAAAGACCGAGAGAGATTATTAATTTCCATAGCGTGTGCGTTTAAGTCGCTAGGTAATCCTCTCTCGGATTTAGCTCACGCTCTGGATAGCATGTGGAAAAAGGATCATTTGCAAGGTGAGAAAATGTAAAAAAAAAAAAAAGAACCACTTTTAAACAAATTAGTGAAATCCCTTGTTCTTGGCTTGGAGGGATTGCACGGATAATTCGCTTTAACCTTGATTCGTCAGTAAGTAATATGCCTGGGCGCCTGCAGCGCAATTAAGTGCCATTACTCATCCTCCATCCTGTTATCATGGAGCTCCTGCGCTGCCAGGCAAATTACATGACGTTTCAGCTCGCCAAAAGCTTGGGCCAGCGGTGCCCGCTCAACACGCACGCACACACACACACATAGGTTGCTAATTCCAAGCAAGCCTCACTCATGGTGTGGACAGCCATTACCAACCCCTGGACTTCCTGCTATAAAATGTCATTAAAAAGCCTCCAGGGCTGATAGGAGCTGCTTAAGGTGCTCGTTTTAAGCCGAGCGAATACAGTATGTCTGTGTATACTGTACCTGTATGCAGTCTGTACGTTCCCAGCTCTAATAACCGACGTGCAGAGCGATCTTAGGGAAGTTTAAATGTTTTTTTTTTTTTCTGACATGTTTCCTATAACACCACTTCTCAGTTCTATGACACCCTCCAGCTCTTCCTCTGCCAAGCTCTGATTTTTATGTTTTATGGTTTCGGGAACAGGATCCCTGCCATGTCTGCGTCCGTCATTTTGGTGAAAAAAGAAAGAAAGAACATAGTTTGATGTATAGTAAGTACTATACTCCACCATGTGCATCTAGCAGTCAGCCAGGATACAAAAAGTGCATGCGTGTTTGTGTGTGTGTGTTTCAGTGAAGCCGTGATAAGAGAGGTCCTACGCACGGGCTTGTTGATGATGCTGAATTGCAGCTCGCTCAGGCATTTACAATTATTCTGCTTATGATTAGTCCCATCATAAACAGTCGCGCACACACTGACCTGCAGTCTGCACACTCTACACGATGATAGACCGGACCACCCACGTAGAGCTAGCACACAAAACCAGCGCCGCTTTCACCACAGGTGCATGCAAACCGACACTTTCTAGCAGCGACATGCTAGACGGTAAACGCACAGTTCCCTAAACGTGGCCTCTCGCGTCGCATCCCCCCCCCCCCAACGTCAAACTCATTTCGCTTACACTCGACATGCTCTGATTAACACAGCCCCTTTCAGACACAAGCACACTCCTGTATATTGGGAGACTGAAAGCAAACTTCACTGAAATTCACACTGATTATCACATTGTCTTTAAAAACTGTGTTACTGCCAGACACAAGAAAACAGAACTGCAAAAAAAGAAAAAAAACTGCTAAAAAGCATACATTAACATGAGAAGTAAGGACAGAGCGACAGGTAAATTACTTGTAGCTAGCTGTAATCTCACTAGGCTGCATGCCCGCACCTGGCATAGTTGTGTTTAAAATAGGGACTTTAGCCTTGCTTGACACGGCAGACTTCAAATGCTTTTTAAACTGGCTTAGCATTAACAGAGACACAGGAGTTGTCAGTGGCTTAGCTGCAAAGACGCATTAGGAAGGAATGAGGAAATCCAGCAAAGCTCTTTATTTCCTCCTCACTCAAAAAAAAAGAAAAGTCGAGCCTTTATATACGGACACGAAGGTGCGCTGGCTTTAAGCTGGGAAATTTATTAAATCTAAATTTAGTTTATTAAAAAGAAGTACACAACAAAAGCATTTCGGGGTTGACTGTAAAATTAGTCCCCCAAGGTAGAGATTCATGAAAGCTCTATTCATGAGCGAGCCAAGACTGGTGGAGTAGCCGTCATGAACAACAGCAGTAAAGCATTACTCAAATAACGAATGCAAGACGTCAAGCCTGTCTATTTATCAGCGTCTCACTTATACTTACAAGTGCATTTAAACAATAAGTCTGTAATTAAATTACGTTATCTGTTCGATTCGCCAAAACGCATTACCCAGGGTGGAGGGGGCGGTGGGGGTGTCTAACATGGGTAAAGATGGATGCCAAAGACGGTTAGAGAGGTAGACTTTGCGATACATAAATGACGGGAGTGAGTAATGCTACATATCACAACCATTCCCCCTTTCCACCTCCCCTTTCTATTTTCCTCTCTTCCCCACCCTTTCTGCCAGCTGCTCTGCATACACAAACTTATTCACCTAAACAGACAGAGCAAGAGAGAGAGAGAGAGAGATAACAAATGCAGGAAGGACAGGGTGATCAGAAAAGAGAAAATAAACAGCTTTGCATACCTGAATTATCGACATCCGGTTAACCGGTGTCTCTGTGGTGCTAGTCACAGGCCCCGTGAAACTCGTATGGCAGCCAACGTGTCCTTGGGGGACGCTGAGGTTGTTGGCCGTGGGTTTGAGGTACATGACCTCAGACCTGGGCGAGCTGAGAGGAAGGCGTGTCTGGTAATCGAAGTACATTGGCGAGGTGGCCAGTGAGGGGCTGCTTACTACATTCATGACGTTCATGGTGTCCCGTTCCTCCACCTCACTCTGCACCAGCATGATATCGTTCTTGTTGATCTTCTTTTTTTTGCCCTTGCCCAGCTGCGGGTGGGAGTATTCTGCGATGCGGCAGTTGTAGGTACGGATCTCCTTGTTCTCCCGCTTGCACTTGACGGCCACCGCAATCATGGCCGCCAGCAGCATAACGGAAATGACGCTGAGTGTGACAATCAAAGGGAGCGACACGTCCCAGCCGTGCTGCTCGGCGTTGATCCGTGGCTCGCCCTCCGGCAGGGGTCCGGAGTACGCTTTCACCACCAGCTTGGCCATGGCGGACAGAGTGGGCTTTCCGTGGTCTGTCACCTTGATGATGAGCTCGACCACAGAAGACACCTCCTCCCAGAGTGGCTGAGCAGTCCGCACCTCTCCCGTCACAGAATCGATCTCGAACAGGTGCTCCTCGTTGCCATCTGAGATCTCGTAGGTGAGGCGTCCACTCTCGCCAAAGTCGTTGTCCACTGCTCTCACCGTCGTAATAACATGGCCTACGCCAACATTGCGTGGGACATGAATTTCTGCTGTATCATTTTGCAACAGCGGCAGCACAATGACGGGAATGTTGTCATTGACATCGAGCACACTCACGCGTACTGTAGTGTTACTCTCCAGATGGGGATTACCCGAGTCCTTAGCCTGGACCTTGAAATCAAAATACTTGGTCTGCTCATAATTGAAACTCCTTAGGGCATAAATGGCTCCATCGGTTGGTTTGATGTTGACGTATGTGGTAATGGATTCCTCACTCACGTTAGATGGAAGGAGGGAATAGGAAACGGTGCCGTTTTGGCCCAAGTCTGGGTCATGAGCCAGAACTGAGCCAAGATATTCTCCTGGGATGTTGTTTTCAGGCACCTGTAGGAGGTAGACCATTTTTGTGAAGCGTGGTGCATTATCGTTCTCATCCAGTATTTTGACCGTAAAAGACTTTGTGGCGTTCAGTGGAGGGTTACCGTTGTCTTTGGCCATGATTGTAATGTTGTATTCATCCTTCACTTCTCGATCCAGCTGTCTGTCTGTCACCACTGTGTAGAAATTATCAGAGTTTTCCTCAAGTCGGAATGGGACGTTGCCCAAAATCCTACACTGGAGCTGCCCGTTGCGGCCAGAGTCCTTGTCTGTCACTCTGACTAGAGCGATGACGGTCCCCGGGGGTGCTGCTTCACTAACTGCCCCCTGCCGAACCGCCACAAAGCCTATTGATGGCCAATTGTCGTTCCTGTCAAGCACTTTAACAGTGACTTTACAATGGCCAGGAACAGGATTCGGACCTTGATCCTTTGCCTGCACATCAATTTCTATTATTGGGTTTTCCTCGTAGTCGATTTTCCCCTGAATCTTTATTACACCAGTTTTGGGGTCTATGGAGAACAATTCTTTGACTCGATCCGAGCCATAAAAACTCAAAGAATAGGTAACCTGTCCGTTAATTCCTTCGTCAGGGTCAGTGGCGTTTAAATCTATCAATACCGCGCCAGGCGGAGAATTCTCAGGAATTTCCACAACATAAGAGGACTGCTCAAAAACGGGGCTGTTGTCATTTGAATCAATTACTTTCACATTGATTTGCATTGTGCCTGACTTTGGATACTCCCCTCCATCTGTGGCAGTAATAATCAGAGTGTGATGGCTGCGCTCCTCTCTATCTAAAGACCTCTGGACAACCAGCTCAGGAAATTTAGTTCCATCTCCTCTGGACTTTACATCCAGAGAAAATATGCTGTAATCATCTCGCGTGATTTGATATGTTTTAAGGCCGTTTTCCCGGGTGTCTGGGTCGTAGGCAGCAGCTAGGGGAAAGCGGGTGCCGGGGGCGGCGTTCTCTGAAATATCGATGTCGATCTGATCCGAAGGAAAGCTGGGCGCGTTGTCGTTTATGTCCTGGATGTCTACCTTAATCATGTAGATCTCTTTGTCGTTGGCGAACACTTCCATAGAGAGCTGGCACTTAGGGTTTCTTTTGCACAGTGTTTCTCTATCAATCCTCTGCTTGATAAAGAGCAGCCCACTTTCAGGATCCACATCTATGAGGTGTGGCGCTGAATTCTCCAGCACCCTGAAGTTGGATTTTTTGCCCTGCTCTCTCAGTTCCAGTCCTGCATCTTTGGCAATGTTTCCAATCACACCCTGGTTCTTTTCCTCCGAGATCGTAAAGTTCAAGTTTTTCAACGCCAGGGCTTGGCCCCACAAGAATAGGAAAGACAAAACGGACAGATGCATTCCTCCCGACACGAGCGCCATGGCTCCAGATGCGCTTTACGCTTGAGACCTGTTGATCCGTCCAGCGATCTCACAATTCACACCTTCGCTTACAAGTCTGCTCATGGTGAAACAATGCCCGGAGACATTGTGCGCTCTTTTTCCTTCGGCAAACAATCGACGTTTCCACAAGCAGCGTTGCGGCTCAACATCTAATTGATATTCTGCTGAAAGCCTGTGCGCGCTGGATCACCACCATCCGGCTTCCACGAGCGAGCAGCTTTTTCTCTTATTCCTCTTCCCTGTAAAACACACACAACAAAACAATCATGTTTGTGGGAAATCCTGTGTTATCGCATCGTGTATTCTATGAATGTAATATCCCTTGATCAAACTACTCTCGCGTTTTTTTGTAAATGCGGCTCCCCCCCACCGTCCTCAGGAAAAGCGCATCTGATGCGTAATATTCCTCATTCCTCAGCGAACTACGTGAACGGCGTGTAAATAATGTAACCTTGAAACGCGTCGGACGCGTTACAGCAAAGCGCAGCTCGACGCGTTTATTCATCACGCTTTAGCAACAATGCGCACGAGCTGAACTACACACGCAAACACACACCTGAGCTCACACTTCATGTGTGCACAGCCTAACAATGTTTTTCCTTTTTTATTTTTTCACAAAGAGCAGCTTAACTGGGGCCCCCATCTGTACCTGTCCGTCTTGAGGCAACACTATGAATACAGATGCGTTCAAAAAACACCACCCTCCAGCGCGCGCACCGTTTCCGCTCTATAGTGTAGTGTGATTTCTTTTTATTTAGGACCAAATAAAATCTGTTGCGTCGGTTGTCACACATGCACACACACACAGCAGCAAGTCCTGCTCCTGGTTTCACGCGCGCATGACATCTCTCTCACCACATCACATCACCCGGAATAAGAACAGATCAGAAATGAGCACTTACCCAGCACAGAGCGCGCTGTCCGGTCCAAAACAAACAAACAAACAAACAAACAAAAACCAAAACTACAATCACGCACCAAAAGCCAGGTTACATCCTTTTATGCGCAAAAAGCAAGAGAAAGCCACGGAGAGGTCCAGCGCGCGCTACGGTGCGTGGATGTGGTTGCCAAGTGCTCCAACAGCGTGTGCGTGTGTGTGCGTGTGTTATAGGACCGAGGCGAGTCCTCTCCCGCGTCTCTGCTCCTATTAGAATGCAGTGAGTCCCCTCTGCTCGCGGCTGCAGCATGCAGTGAGTCACCGGGCTTCCGCTGAACAGCCTCTATGAGAGCCCTGTGGCCCCAGCCTCAAAATATAGATCCAGAAAGGGCGTTTGCGCTGGAATGAACCCGGTGGCGCGGCGCATCGCCGTCACATCTGCGCGTCCTTGCTCCTAACACGGGCGTCCAGGCAAAACCAACCGAAACACACCAAAGAAAGAAAGAAAAAGAAAGAGCCAACTGATGGATATCAATATCTCTATCGATACTCAGTCTGGGCCCCCGCTGACCAGATCCCAGTCAGTGTTCAGAAGAGTGCGGCTCTGCTCTCTCGCCCGGGTTTGCCGGTTCCATCCCCTCCACGGCTCTCTCTGACTAAACTCACTCTTTCTCACTGTGCGTTAAAGGTCGTTGCTGATCCGCTTCCAGCCAATACGTGAAGGACGGGGCCGCGGCTTCCGGATTGCTGTCCAATAGAATGGCGCGCTGGAGATTTGTGGGCGGAGTTATGCGACCGGTGCACCAAGTGGGACGTCCCTCCCGGTGCAGGCACCAGATTTCAAACCTCACACTCCGGTGTAGCGGGATTTGAAATCCTGTTGATAATGATGACGACAGCGATGATGGTGATGACGTCGGTGTCCGTTAGTCGGGCGCTGTTTGTTTACTTCACGCCTCGTTTTCATTTTAACGGCCACTGTCTGTCTGGCCATCTATAAAAGAGCGTCGTTTGAATCATAATAGAGTCCAGCTGGAGCCTGATTGCTGGGTTTGGCGTGTAACGGTTTAAAGCAGTGCTGAAAAACAAGCAAATTGGTCCAACAGTTACATTAGGAAGAAATACATGAACTCGGTTAAGCTTAAATGTTAAAGTAAAAGTAAGATGAAAGCATCTGAAACTGACTCGGATTTATAAATGCATTAATGAAAGCATTAATGCTTTCCCAGAATGCTGCCGCTTGCTGTTGGGGGGGGGGGGGGG
>JAOVVG010000004.1:20472350-20483700 GCA_028566375.1 Leptodoras nelsoni
TGTGTGTGTGTGTGTGTGTGTGTGTGTGTGAGAGAGAGAGAGAGAGAGAGAGAGAGAGAGAGAGAGAGAGAGAGTGTATGTGTAGGTGCTACAGAAATGTTAATGCTTCATAAAGTCAAATCTAAGCAAAGCACAGTATAATTTTACACTGATTTAATACACCCTTCTTGCCAAACACAAAATAATGTGATAAATGGAACCCCCCACTCTTTCTCTCTCCCTCTTTCTCTCTTACTTCCTCTCATGTCATTTCAGTTGTCAAATAGGATGACGGTCCTTTATTTACAGTTTGGGTGATTACTTTTGACCCTTCAAAGTGATTGCAGTAATTAAAATTTGGCAACTGCCCTCAGGAATCCTTATGTGTAAAAAGATATTACGTTTCTCTCTTTTATAGGCATGATCTCTTGTCTTATTATAGGTATTGTATATCCAAGCTATACGTGCCAGTATATAGAGATCTGACTTCATTCATTATTATTCATATTCATAATCCAGAATGTAATATAAAAGAAATGGTGGCCATAATCAGCAGTCAGTGAACATAGCCACAGGCCACAAACCAAACGAGGTCATGAGTTCATTTCTGGCTGATGAGATCCTGTTATTGCCATTTCTTTCCCTGGAGCAAGGTGTGTAACCCCAAGTAACTCCAGCAGGACGTGACCTCAAACTGGCTACCGTAAGGCATTTTGTGCAATGCATTAAAACAACTTTATTGTTAACCTTAATGTTCACTTAGGTTTTTGTCTCAAATGTAATTGTTTTAAAAATTTTAATTCAGCTGTCCTGTGATGACATGAGCAACAATTTCAGTGAGTGTGTATAGCAAGTCTAGAGTTTAAAACTCTAAACAGGCAAGAGTACATCAGGAAATCAGGCAAAGGAAAGGCAGGTGGGAAATTTCAGGCAGAGGTACTACACGATCTGGCAGTGAGCAGAGTGGAGGAGCTGGCTTATGTAGATCTGGATAAATGGGTAACCAGTGAGCAGGCTGATGAAGAGGCGGCGGGGCTAAGGCATGTGCAGGAACAGGTGAGGGCTGAAGTGCATGCAGGCTCTGGGAAGAAAGAACAGAGAGAGGGTAAACAAATGGCAAGTGTGTTACAATTTCTAGCACTATATCTGACCTCTATCCCAATGATCAAAATGCAGATGCCACTTTAGTTACTGTGTTGAGATGGGTGAAACATGGTGATGGTGATTGGGTCCCATCACTGTTTGTCTTACTTATACTTTTAATAATTTGAGGACTGAAGATACTAATTGTTGCAATTTTACATTTTCAGTGGTATTTTTGCCCATTTTTGCTGTGTACAAGACTTGAGCTGCTTAACAGTCCAACAGTGGCCACTGTTGTCTGATTCCATACATTGTGATGTACCATACATTTTCAATAGGAGACAGATCTGGACTGCAGGCAGGCCAGTCAAGCACATGCACTCTGTCTACAAAGCCATGCTGTATCATGTATTGTGTGCAGAATGAGGCATGACATGACAAAAGGCATTGTCTTGATGGCAGCATATGTCTCTCTAAAATACCAATATAAGCCTCTACATCTTTTGGTACCTTCACATATATGCAGATCAACTATCCCATGTGCATGGATGTGCACTTTTTGCTGGTTAGAGTCTGGATGGGATTTTTTTTGGTATGTAGAATCCGTTTGCTCTCCTCTGACTATTATATTGACTGTACATTTCCACTGTGTTTTGGTTAATCTCAGATGATTTGTGGTCCAGAGAACTCACTGGAGTTTCTACACAAAATTAATATATGTCTTACTCTTTGCATAATACAGTTTCGGGTTGCTTTTCTTGATGCAGTGGCAGACTGTGTTAAGTTACAATGATTTTCTAGAGTATTCTTGAACCCATGTGGCTATGTCTATCATGGGGCATGACGGTTTCTCAAATAATACTTCCTGGGGGCTTGATGGTTGTGCACATTAAGCAGTGGCCCTTGGCCTTTACACACTGAGATTTCCCTTGACTCCCTGAACTTTTCACACTATTGTTACGTCAATGGCCTAGAGAGGGTGACCGAGCGGCTCCTCCGGAACTACTAGAACCACAACAGCAGGGATGAATCAGCTTCACCTGCCGATGGTTTCTGGTTATTTCCGGTTTCCGCACTGAGGGTATTTAAGGAAGGACTTCTACTCCCTCAGTGCGGATCAACTTCTTAGCACACGCAAATCAAGCCTTAGCATCTGCCTACTTCTCGTTCAAGCTTCTAAGCAAGTTAAGTATTTTCTTCCCATTTCTTTTCATGTCCTGGTTCTCAGTTTTTGCCCTAGTGTTGTTAGTCGTTTTCTCAGCCTTGGTTTTCTCTTTGTTTCTGTAGATGGTGAAAGACCTAAATTATTTGCAGTATTCCACTGATAAACGTTGTCTTTGAACTGGCAATTCTGTCATGAAGTTTTGGTGGATGCTTCTTTCATATTGCTACTATACTTGTTCACATTGCTGCTGTGAGTCAAAATGGGATCCTTTAAGTAGCATTTCATTATAATACTTGTATGACTCCTGAACAATAAAATAGTTAAAAACGTTTATGACATGGGTATGACCTAAGAAATTAGCATTTATTTTTGTAAATTAATTAAATGATTATTTTATGAGACTCCAAAAAAGCACAATGCCTTGGCTCTTCATGTAAATCAAAAATGTCCACACACTGTTTTGTGCACTTCTATTAAAGAAAAATCTGGAAACCTCGATCAATGTAGCACATCATGATTGTCAGAAGTGCTTAACAGTTATTATAACTTAATGATCAACCTTCCTTGGATGGATAATGCTGTGGTACCAGCAGCATCTGAGAGGTTTGTCTAGGCTTATAACAGGGAGCAGGGATTAGAACCCATGTTCAACTCTGATCTCAGTAGCATCCAAAATCAAGCCTGAAATAGTCTCTGTCAGCTGGCATTAAACTGAGTGAAACATGATGTGCAATCCATGGTATCAAATGGGCTTTTTTGTATAGTACTAAATACAACAGAATTTACTTAGCCACTGTGTGAGTCTTTTTGTTACATTTTATTTAGTTTTAAATGGAAACAAAAATAACAAAAAAACTCTTTAATCATTGTAATCTTACACACTATGCAGTTAACTGTAGAATACCCTCTGCATGCAATACTTTACCACCCCCGCCTTGCTACTTTTGTTTCCACTTTCCAAACTAGTCACCAGCTCCCCTCACCAGTAAATAATGAATGCTATTTCATCAACTAATTAAAATATAATATAAAAAATAAATAAAAATATAAACTAATTAAAATATAAAATATTCTATACAATAGTAAAGCCACAAATATTTTACTCATTTGTGGTAGAACCTAAGAATATCTTATAGCTTAAGTAATTAGAATTAAAATAAAATGCCATTGTAAGGAGTAACTCCAAGGCGGTATATCGGAAGCAAATGCAGAGTTTTATTGCACAGTCTTTCAAAACTAAAGAACAGCACAGATCTGGAGCAAAAACAAAAGGGAAAAGGCGAAACACAAACAGCGCCGTAGCAGAAGAGAGTCCTAGCTCCAAAAAACAGTGTCAGTTAATGCTCCGTGCTCTGGCTTGGAATCTGTACACAAAGAGCAGAACAAAAACCAAAAGGCAAGAATTAGGAAACAAATCAGATCAAACTGGAAAACGGGAACTACAGATACGAGAAAGCAAGCACTAGTGCTAGTCAGACTCCAACAATACAAGAAGGAAATGCACTTAGCTTCGGACAGAATCTCATTGTGGAGTTGGCATTGACCCAGAAGGTGCCTTTAATAAGGAGGGAGAGCCAATGAGGGCTCTCCTCCCCAATAAGGCGCAGGTGGAGGTGATCTGGCTGAGCTACCTGTGGGTGATGCCGGAAGTGGATCTTCCTCTGCCTCTTAGGGACTTCTCCCATTTGACAAAAAGTTGGTTCTCCAGTAGCCTTTGGAGAACCCTAGAAACATGGCACACGTGCGACTGAAAATCTGGGGAGAAGACCAGAATATCATCAATATAAGCTATTACAAACTTTCCCAACATGTCCCGGAGTACCTCATTAATCAGGTGTTGAAATATGCTGGGGGCTGAAGCCAGATCTTAGGGCATGACCAGGTACTCGAAGTGGCCGGAGGAGGTGCTGAAGGCAGTCTTCCATTCATTCCCCTCACGGATCCGTATTGTAGGCACTTCTCGGGTCCAGTTTGGTAAAGAATTTGGCCCCTGCTATCTGTTCGAGGGCTGAAGGGACAAGTGGCAAAGGGTAGGAATAGCACACAGTGACCTTGTTAAGACCTCTATAATCAATGCACGGCCGAAGGCCCCCTCCTTCCTTCTCAACAAAGAAGAACCCGGCAGAGGCCGGGGAGCTTGAGTGCCAGATATAGCCTGCCGCTAGTGCCTCCCGGATGTACTCCTCCATCGCCTCTCTCTCAGGAAGTGACAAGGCATAGATCTTTTGACAAGGAGGAGTGCACCCGGGGAGAAGTTCTATCTTAGTCATACTCCCTGTGTGGGGGGAGTCCCTCGAGAAGATAAGAGTAGCACTCGGGTATGATAACTGCCTTATCTACGTGGGGGCTCTTAACCCTGGTGGTAAGCATAGGAAGGGGGCGAGCACTTAGGCAGTGTGTGAAACAGTGTGGTGACCAGGCCAATATCTCACGATGTTTCCAGATAATCAGTGGGTCGTGGCAGCTCATCCACGGCAGGCCAAGAATGACAGGGTAAGTGGGGGACAAGGAATTCAATCTAGAACACCAACTGAGAGGCGAAGGCATGGAGAGCGATGGGTCACCCTTCCCTCACCGATGGATCCTCCGTCGATGCCCCGTATGTGGAGGTGCTGAGGGAGCTGGACCATCGGGATCCCCAGCTTGGCTAGAGTGGCCTGGTCCACAAAGCTGTCAGCGGCTCCGGAGTCTATGAGGGCTGGAAGAGAGAACACGTCCTTAAGGTAGGAGATCTGCACTGTTACAATTAGCTCAGGAAATGAGGTGGGTGGAGAGCGACTCACCGCATTTGGGCGCGTGACGCCGGCGGCTTCCTCCCCCGGTCTGACAGGGCAGCCTTTAACCCTGTGACCGGCGTCCACGCAATAGAGGCAGAGGTCGGACCGTATTCCTTATCATCTCTCCACCTTGGAAAGTTGCGTGGGTCCCAGGACCATGGGCTTGGGCTCTTCGGGAGGAGCAGGGTGGGGCTCCTTAATGCGAGGCAGCTCCTGTGGTTGGGAGCATAGCAGATGGACCAACCGGATCGCGGCCGCGATGAGCGAGTCGAGAGTCATCCGATCGTCACGGCAGGCCAGTTCATGGAGCGCGGCCGGCGAAAGCCCCCGGCGGAAAATGGCCTTCAGCGCTGGCTTGTTCCAACCGCTCCCGGCCGCTACTGTATGGAACTGCAGGGCGTACAATGCTCCCCCTGCGATCGATAAGAGCACCTCGCCGGGGTCCCAGACCTCAGAAGGATGATCGAAAACACTTTTGAACTGTGTTAAAAAGGCGGAATATGACTGCATCAGCTCACCTGAGTTATGCCAGAGCGTGGTCGCCCACTCCAGCGCTTTTCCACTGATTATCAGGGCCACCTTCTGCTCCTCTGTGAGGGAGCCGTGAGCTGCGAAAAACAGTTCGCACTGGAGCAGGAACCCGGCACATTGCAAGGGATTACCTCCGTATCGCTCTGAAAGGGGAACTGGAAGCGGTTCCTGGTGTGAGCCGACGCGTAGGGCACGTGCCTCGAGCTCCTCAATTACGGCTCTAGCTTCCCGAAGAGATTTCGACTCCTTCGCCAGCTCCTCCCGGAGCTTGGAAAACTCCGCTGCTTCTATTGCTATGGCAGGTCAATCTGTAAGGAGAAAACGGGAACTACAGATACGAGAAAGCAAGCGCTAGTGCTAGTCAGAATCCAACAATACAAGAAGGAAATGCACTTAGCTTCTCGTTGTGGATATTGTCATTGACCCGCAAGGAAGCCCAGCCAGAAGGCGCCTTAAATAAGGAGGGAGAGCCAATGAGGGCTCTCCTCCCCAATAAGGCGCAGGTGGAGGTGATCTGGCCAAGCTACCTGTGGGTGATGCCGGATGTAGGTCTTCATCTGCCTCTGCGGGAGTCTGAGGCTAAGGTCAAGTGGCGGCCCCTAGTGGCTGCTGAATAGTGGCAGCCATGTTTTTCTAATTTCATGTGCCAATTGATGCGTCTTAAACTCTGACAGTTTAACATACAGTAGTTGCTACTGCAGTCTAAACATATATAGAGAGAGAGATAAAATCCATGCACAGAGGCCCTTTAATACAAAACTTAACAAGGAAAACAAAATCACAATCCAGATCAAGAAGACAGGAGTCGGAACACAGGGAATTTAACAGAAAAATAAATAATCCAAATAACAATCAAAGAAAATGGGCAAATTTTCATGCACAACATTAATCCTCAGGAGTATAATTAGGCTCAAAACTTACTATAATGTTTGGCTTAAATTAATGTTCTTTGCATGTGCCAGTACTAAAAAAATCAGAAGGTGAAGTGAAAGCAGAATGGAAATCATAGTCTGATCAGTTGGTGATGGTGTTCTAGTCCACAGGGCATGATGGGAGGTTCTGACCTGCCCACAGACCTTTGCAAACATATCAGATGGCTAGATGAATGAAAAGCTATACCCTATCTCTGATCCCAAAACTCTGCTGAATCCAGGTGTTAGTTGAAGTCTTCTCTAAAAAAACTTGGTAAAGGGCTATAAACAATCAAAAGAATAAGGATCAGAACTTAGAAAATAATAATGTCTGGCAATTATAATGTCTTTAATAATATTAATGAATCCTCTTTGAATATTTATACATTGAGCCAGAAGTGGTTGTGACAGAGGTTGTGTTAAAATTCTAGAGATCACCCCTTCTATTAGTTAAGAGGGGTAATGTGGGTTAGTGTCACATGCAATAGCATCTCCTGGATTTTTGTGGAGTTTAGCCAGACATGAGCCTGTTGCCTGTTAGGTGTTCCCTTCTCCCACAGAGCTGTGGCTCATCATGCACCTGACAGATTTTGTTTGCTTTTGTTTTTTGTTTTTGCCATGCGTTTCTTTGTTTTGGTTCATGTCATGTCTACCCCCCTGTCTTGCCACTGGTTGCTTCCCACTTGTGTCATGATCCACATCACTTGTGTTGAGCTTGCCCCTTTGATTAGCATGTGTACTTGTACCCTTGTGTTTCCTTTTGTCTTTGTGAGTTTCCATCAATGTTTATTGCTTGTGATCACCAAGCCTTGTGATCTAGTTTGGATTTTGTTTTTTAATCTTGTTCTTGCTTTTTTGGATTTTTGATCTTGCTTTGCCCTTGTTACATTGCTTATACATCGCCTGTCCCTTGCCTGTTCTTTGACTCTGCTGTATCAAGTTGTTTGCCTGTTTATTTAAAAAAAACACCATTTACCTGCATCTGCTCCCACCTACCAATTGTGACAGAAAACCTTGCCTAAACATTGATGCAGCAGGAAGACACCATGTCTGCTTTCAACTTGCTCTACTTTCCCTACTTTTTATTATGTGGCTGCCCCTGAGCCATACAACGGTGTAATATATACATCAGACTGTTTCTTGTTTCAGTGTTTATTCTGAGAGCCAGGTGGACACCAAGCCAAAGGAGACAGTCTGGATAAGGTTACTTTTGTCTCTGTTCTATAGACCAGTATGGCAATGTGCCCAGACAACCCTGAACCAATGGGTTATAGATAACACTGAAGCACTGTCTAGTCTCTTGGAAATAATGTTCCTGTTTTACAAAGAGTTGCTTCCGTAAGTACCAGCATGGCGGCTGAGTTTACGAGGTGGAGCATGAGCACTGGCCTAGTAGCTATGGCCATGCCACAGGCTGATGGGGCAGCCTCCAACACTACTTTCCCATGCCGGAGGCTGACAGGGCAGCCTCCAATGTTATATTCACCATGCCAGAAGCTGATGGGGCATCCTCTAATCTGATGCTAGCCAACAGCCTCCAATGCTACGCTTGCCATGCCAGAGGGCAACAGGACAGCCCCCAATGCTACTCTCATCACACTAGAGGCCAATGGGGCAGCCCCAAAAGCTATGCTTACCAAGTCACAGACCAATGGGGGGTCTTCTGGGGTCATGCTCATCAGGCGAGAGGCTGAGTGTGCAGCCTCTGATGCCGTGCTCTATGCCAGGCTCCACTGAGGATGCCTTCACTTCATCTTCCCTCTTTGCCTCCCTTCTCTGCTTAGGACATCATCGCTCCTCCTCAGTTGAGGAAATTGTTGCTCTGCCTCTTTTCTCCCCTTCACTAAGGACATCACTTTGCCTCTCTGCTTCTCTGAGAACATTGCTCCCCTCCCTGCTTTGATGAAGTCATTCTTTGACTCTGTTTTTGCCTGCTCTATTGGTTTGTTTGCCTGTATTTATATAATTAACGCCATTTACCTGCATTTGCATCTGTTCCTGCCTACCAGTTATATTTACAGCATTTGGCCGACACCCTTACCCAAAGTAACATTTATCTAATTTATACAACTGAGCAGTTGAGGGTTAAGGGCCTTGCTCAGGGTCCCAACAAAGTCATTCAAACATTGTTATAACAAAGACAATTTGGCTTTTTAAATAAATATTTAATTTGTGTAATTGTAATCAGGAACAGTTTATTATCCCCAGAGCAGCCAGGATAGGGTTTATATAGGGTATGTATGTATGTATGTATGTATGTATGTATGTATATATATATATATATAGATAGATAGATAGATAGATAGATAGATAGATAGATAGATAAATCATTCAAAATCACCAACTTTCCCATGCATCATACTTTTTACAAGTCTACTATATGTCCTCACATTTATTGCAGAACAAGGAATGTGTAATAGTCCCTTGGTTTTATTTATCTTTTTATTTCACTTTTATTCTTCCTTGCTGACACTGATGTTAATATGTGCTTAAATCCACTGTCTGCTTTGTAATACAGACACATCTCTCTGTACAAGCTGTAGTCAGCATGGACAGTGCCTGCATTTTCTTCCCAGACACATGCACAAAATGCATACACACACAGCCAAATGTACACACTTTCTTTTCTCCAGTGGCCCCTAGTGGCTACATGTTATGCTGCAATTAAATATGTGCATTGCAAGGAGGAGTAGTTCATTACTTATCCAGTAGTTGTCAAGGAGCCAAATGATGCAATTTATTTTGAGGGTTTTTTTTGTATGAAAATTAAAACTTAAAAGCACAAACAGTAAGTTTAGGACCAGTGTTGATGTGCCTCAGCAAGAATGATGGGCAAAATATTTTTATACACAAAACCCTACATTTAAAGAAAAATTTACTTTCTGTCTTCATTTCAGTGTTTAAATGTAACCATATGTGCCATTTATTTACATTATTTACATTATTAAAATACACACAGCTGTCAATTAATGATATGGCTAGAATGATCAAACTAGCTTGTTGTTCTTGTATTTTGCTCAAACCCTGCTTGCTTGACAGTTAGCATAAAGTAACAGCTAGCTGGCAAAGATTTGGGGCAACCAGTTACTTACCATATTGCATATAACATTAAACAGCATATAACATAACATAACATAACATGGCCTACTTTGTTTAAGCAGAATTTCATATAAATGTACAACCAGTTATGAAACAAAATGAAGTCTCTGTGAGTGAAAACATGGTTCAGTCATTGGGAAAAAAATGGTACATACTTTGTTGAAAAGGAATGTGTTGAGATTGAGCGTCCCATGATGAAACGCAGTAAAGGCTTATTAACCAGCTGATTCACTCACTCACTGTCAATAACTGCTTTATCTTGGTCAATGTCATGGTGGATCTGGAGCATATCCTGTCACCACTGGCCACAAGGCAAGAGAACTCAACTCTGAACTCACCCAGCAGGCACAGGACATCAAGTTGAAGTCAGAAAGTGACTGGTCACACCAATAATAAAAAATAAATCAAGATTTTCTATAAACACGTCTTGAGTAGGAAAAACTAGTAATAAAATGATAACCATAATCATCACCATAATTTTTTTTCTATAGAAATTAAAGAAATGTTCCATACAGTAGGCTTTATGTCAAACATCACATGACCAAACCAGAAAAATGCTAAAATCCTAACATTCAATAGATTCTACTGCTTCAACTAGACCGAATACATTGAAAGGCAATTTGAGGCAGTTTAAAATTAAATTTCTGTTTTGAGTCATCATGTATACTTTAATTGCAATATTAAAGTGATTGCTATGTTAGCAGACTTAACTGGCCAGCAGAGTTAGCGTACACCTTAACCAAAAGTCCAAAGCATTAATAAAATGAGTGCTATTAAATTAAATTGCCTGTAATTGGCATTTCATGTGGATGCTTAGACGAATGTGTCATTTATTATTAGCATACACTGTGAGTGGTCAAAAGCTATCAATACCCAATCATAACCCAGATAGCACTCTTTCTTAAAAGGATCATATCTACCTTTTGTATGGAGGGTCTTTTTGGGGGGGGTGGGTCAAAAATAAATAAAAATTAACAAATAAATATATGGCATCCTGCAGCAATATATAAATATATAAAGCGATTATAAAGAATTAAATGTGCCGTAAATGTATAAATAGGAATTAAATGTGCCATAAAATGTATAAATAAGAATTAAATGTGCCATAAAATGTATAAATAAGAATTAAGTGTGCCACATTCTGTCACATTCTCTCTTCAGAATACAGAGATCTTGGTCATTGGTTGAGGAGTATAAATGATATCTGCAGTGTAGAGAAAATGAACAGTGATCCCCACGACAAGCGTACCTGTGAAAACGTGAATGGCAGGCATGAAGAGTGTGAGGGAAAGCTGTCCTGAATTACTTAGGGAAGTGGAGCACTTATCCAGCAAGGTCTAGCTTGCAAATGTTAGCTAGCTATGCAACATGAGTTATGGGACACCAACATAAAAATACCTTGAACCAACTTCAAACTGCAAACCCAAATGGAGAATTCCAGTACAACTTGTACTGGAGCAGTGAAGTTAATGTACTAGCTTGGTGCATTAGCTGCTAATGGAAACCTAACTTTCTTATTTTACAGTTTTTCCACACTGTATACACATCTAAATCACAGCTTTGCAAATCAGTAAACCCAAATAGCATCATTTAGTACACCTTGGTCACCTAAGAATTACTGTCTTTCAAATATAAAACCCAAATTACCAAGTAGTCTCATACAAGTTGCACCTGTGCAAACTTAATTAACAGAACGGTTCAATCATTTGTCAGAGTATAAAAGAGGCCTATTGCAGCTGATGTAGATGAGGTCCTCTGGCCTGACCGAGATCAGAGGTTTGATGAACAGTGATCTGTTTCTTTGC